>JACEFZ010020319.1:0-12500 GCA_014155875.1 Cepaea nemoralis
TAGCGCACGCTCTTAAAACTTCCGGTGTGCTAATGCCGATGTAGGGAGTCCACGCCCTACACCGGTCAGTCGGCCTAAAATGTTGACTTGTCGTCGTTGACTTCGGGGTATAAATTACAAGTACCTCAGAAATCGGAGTGGGTTCGCCTGATGGCGAGGGACACTATTTATAGGGAAAGTTAATCCATACGCAAATTAAGTCCCGTGCACTAGAAGAAGCAGCACGTTTTGGACTACGCTTGACTTCATAGAGAACGAACACATAAAGAAGAAGACTTTTGTGGTAACGCTGGCTGTTATTAGGGACGTTCATTTGAAACCTGTTCCAATGGCTTTATTACAAAAGCATGAAAGAAACATTAACAGGTGTGGTAGAATTAAACAAAGCATTCATTTTGAATGAATTAGGCACCGAGGGTTGGTCAGAAGAAGTTGCCGTAGACATTCAGGCAAGCATCGAATTGCTTAGGTAGGCGGCAAATGCCGTCCGCAAAAAGAAAAAGGATTGTGGTTGCCCACTGAACCAAGTGTTTACCGCGTTCATTACGGCTGCCTCTCATCTCTGTTGACTACCTCGTATTCACTCTTATGTCTGACAGCGGGGGTATTGTCTATATGTATGTGCAAATTGCTGCCAACATATTAGTTATGTTAGAGGACTATATCACTCTGCGGACGGATGTCTAGATCCGAGTGATAAGTAGGGCACTCGTATACATCGGCTACACTGACAAGTGTCATTTGGTTGGCACATTATAACTGAAGAGGGCGTTTATTATCTATTAGTTTAATCTCTCTGTCTGTCTGTCTGTCTGTCTGTCTGTCTGTCTGTCTGTCTGTCTGTCTGTCTGTCTGTCTGTCTATCTGTCTGTCTGTCTGTTCCGTCCGTCCGTCAGTCTGTCTTTCTGTTTGTGGGCCTGTCTGTCTCTCTGTCTGTCTGTAGTCCCGTCTGTCTGTCTGTCTGTCTGTCTGTCGTCCCATCCTTCCGCCCGTCTGTCTTTCTGATCTAACTATGTACCGTAGTCTGAGAAACAAAGTTCAATATGTTATTCGGAAGGAAAAGAAAAACTATTTTAAGAACATAGTAATAGATAAAACCAACACTAAAGATATATGGAAAGCAATTAATACCTTGACAAACAAACACACATCATCACAATCATTACCATCAAATCAGGTTACATGTGATCAATTCAGTAGATACTTTCAGTCCGACATAAACCAACTGAAGGCTGCAATACCAGATGCGCCTCATGACATATCTTTATTATCATCATTCTGTGAGAACAAATGCTGTGGACACATTTCCTCCAACATACCGCTAATGACGACAACTGAAGTATTTACTCATCTCCGTAGTCTAAAAAACAATAACTCATCAGGACTAGATGGAATTAGTAGTCGGATCCTTCGCCATGCTGCACCGGCGATCTGCGAGTCACTAACTTTTATATATAATCAATGTCTAACCAGAGGTCACTTCCCATCAGCCTTTAAAATCGCTAAAGTGTATCCTCATTTAAAAGCTGGTCCTCTAGACGATCGTCTCATGAGTAATTATAGACCAATTTCCATATTATCCTCATTATCCAAACCGCTAGAAAAGCACATCCACAAAACAACACTAGATCACTTAGTTCGCCATAAACTGATAGTTGACAGCCAGTCAGGATTTCGGCCAAAATATTCTTGTCATACGGCACTAACAAACATGATAGAAAACTGGCATCAAAATATTAACAACAATACTCTATGTGGAGCGGTGTTTATAGACTTTAGGAAAGCATTCGATATGATAGATCATACTATTCTAATTAAAAAACTAGAAACAATGAAAGTAAGTTTTAATATAGTGACATTAATAAAATCATTCTTATTAGACAGAAAGCAAGTAGTATCACACAATAAAGTTTTATCTCAAGCCATTACCATTAATATTGGAGTACCTCAGGGGTCTATTCTTGGCCCTCTATTATTTGCCATTTATATAAATGATCTTCCATTAAATCTGTCGTCGTCCTGCGATCTATTTGCAGACGACTGCACAGTATATACAAATGCTATTGATCGTAATGTACTAGAATTATCCTTGCAACAGGAAATAAATAGTGTAGTTAACTGGAGTCATGCAAACCGCATGCAAATTAACATTACTAAAACAAAGTCTATGTTAATAGGAACCAGGCAAAGACTTCACACTCTAAACTCGCAGAGAACTCTTCAGCTGCACATTGGCAGCACGCCTGTAGAAAGTGTCACCGAGCACAAGACACTGGGTGTTATCATAGATCAAAATCTAACTTTTAACTCACATGTTCATGCTCTAGTTAAACAAATAGCCAAAAAAGTATACCAACTTGCCAAAATTAAAAATTTCCTTGACGAAAACACAAGAAAGATATTCTATACTTCTCATATACAAACACATATTGATTACTGCTCCACAGTCTGGGATGGATGCTCCAAATCAATAACAAAACGCCTATATTCACTCCAAAAAAGGGCAGTGCGTTTAATTAATGGTGAAAAGCTTACCGACAATTCTAACCTATATAAACGTCTCCGGTTACTGCCACTCCACAAGCGCCTGCTTTTTAATAAGACCAAACTAATTCACAAAATCCTATTTCAAAATGCTCCAAGCTACCTTTGGCCATTGTTTAAATATAACGCTAGACATAGCGAACGACTAAATATACTTCATGTCCCTAAACCTAGGATAGACTTATATAAAACAAACTTAGCATACTCTGCCGCTCAGTTGTGGAACAATCTTCCACAGGAAATCAAAGACACCACCAATCATGATACATACATTCGCAACCTGTTTGAACACTACCTTAGTACAGACTACATTCCCCCATAACAAACAACACAAAAAAGACAATAATGGTAACTTATCTCAAACGACAACTAGCCAAAAAACATTCCCTTATGTATGGCACGTTACACTCTCCTTAGGTATTTATAATGCCCATGTTAAACACTGCCTCAGTGAGTCATTTGTTATTGATTATTTTTCATGCGTTTTAATGTTCTTTTGTTGTCAAAAGTTGCTTCATAAGTGATGTTGAATGAAAGAATGTATGAGAGGAAATAGAGAAGAAGGGCAGAATGTCAGACGGGCCTGCGTGCCCAATTCTTAACCCTTTGAAAATAAAGATTTATTATTATTATCAGTCAGCCTGCCTGTCTGTTCGCCCATCTGTCTGTCTGTCTGTCTGTCTGTCTGTCTGTCTGTCTGTCTGTCTGTCTGTCTGTCGTCCCATCCGTCCATTCGTCTGTCTGTCGCCCCATCCGTCCATCCGTCTGTCTGTCTTTTTGTCTGTCGGCCTGCCTGTCTGTTCGCCCATTTGTCTGTCTGTCTGTCTGTCGGTCGGTCGGTCGGTCTGTCTGTCTGTCTGTCTGTCTGTCTGTCTGTCTGTCTGTCTGTCTGTCTGTCTGTTCTTCTGTCCGTCTGTCTGTCTGTTCGTCCGTCTGTCTGCCACAACCTCAACAAAACCCTCCCACAACGTGATCACCAAATGTCGGCCGTCTTCTTCTGGTGTTCTAACCGTGTGTAAACACAGACACACATACACACACACACACACACGTTTGTGTGTGTATCTAGGTGTGTGTTTGTGTGTATGTCTGAGTGTGCCTCTGCGAGTGCGAGTGGTGGTTTTTAAAGTGGCAAAATGCAAAGAGTAAAAACAAAACAAGGTCATGACATATGAGGTGAGGTGGCTATCTCCATTCCTCGCCAGCTCTCCGTCCCAAACAACTCCTATACAAATCTTACATCCCTCAGACACCAATTTTTAAGACCCTGGGTAGACCCCTGGTGGGATCCTCTGTTAGGGGGGATGATCCCAGACCCCCGTCTTGGAAACCCACCACACTAACCACTGTGTCACATCACCATAGCATTACCCACGCGTTTAAACAAATGAATCTGAAAGACATTACCACATAGGATTCTAATCGTCACATTGAACAAACGAACTACAAGCAACCAGCTAATTGTCTATTTCCTGCAATTTGCCTTTTCCGAATGAATTCGCCTCCTACAGTATTTGTTTAATCTTGTTATTTAGATGGTCTCGCGGACATTCCCCGATGTACAGTCCAGCATGAATGAAAACACCGCTATTTTCGAGCCAGAGTTACATTTACTGGTAAATGCCATCGCAGTTGGGTCCCTTGATAAACAGTTGTCTCCCTTGCATAAACACGAAGCCATCTTCCTCAGTTCTTCTGTTCTCAAAATCAAGTTTTCTCTCCATCAAATTCCCATATAAAAATAACAACTAGCGTCTTATGCTTGAGTTTCCACCGCGCGAAGATTTCGCCATGTTCCTTAACATCGGGGGTTCTGAAACTATGTAGTATCAATGATGATCATTTTGGAAAGAATATTCTGTGGGTGAAGGAGGAAGGGGTGGAGGCGGAGGTGAAATGGGAGGAGGATGAGGTGTGGCTGAGATGTTATGGTGTCCACATCCTGGCGTAGGGGTTAAGGACGCTGTTCGTAATCTCCTGTACTCATGTATGAAATACAGCTGCGCGAGATTCGGCAGCGGATCGCGTCGCGTTGGTTACTTACGGAGGGTATGTGAGCCGGTCGTTCAGAAAGCAATGGCAAACTACTGAACTTGCCAAGACATCAACAGCAGCTGAAAAATGCTGGTGTTGACTGCAATGTATTGTAATGGATATGCGGGGGAAACAAAAGTCATAAATTACCTGGTTCGAGTCCCAGCTTAGGGTTGTAAGATCATTGATGTTTTATTTATTTATTATTATTTTTTATTTTTTATTATTTATTATTCGTTCGTTTTGAACTCAAGCTTAGTTTGTACACACTACTTCTAGTAGCACTGAACTTGATTTTGTGTGTGGATTAGCTTTCCCTATCACCAGTGTCTATCGCCATCAGGCGAACCAACTCCAACTTCAGAGGTACTTGCAATTTACGTCCCCAAGTCAAGAGAAGCTGACATTTTAGTCCAACTGAACGGTGTAGGAGTTGAACCCCTTCCCTCGGCATCAGTACACTGGGTGTTTAAGAACGCGCGTTCTTATCCATTCGCCCATACTGACCCCCGTTGGTGTCTAATAACACACGTCCGTCTGATCTTTTGGGTAGTGAAACCAGATACCTAGCTTATCGGATAAGGCGCTAAAAACGGGAATTGCCGCGTGTACGATGTGCACATTAAAAGCACACGACTGTTGGAGATGGCAAAGAGGCGGTAGTGACGCCGGGCGATGTAAACATTGCAAGCAAAGAAAAGCTTTTTTTTTTGTTGCAAATCCTATTTACAGGACATCGCTGTCAACACCAGCATTTTACTGCTGTTGTTGATTTCTGGGCAAGTTTACGCTCAGTAGTTTACCATTGCTTTCTGAACGACCGATTCCCATACCAACACGTTAAAGCCAAGCGCAACACGGTCTGCTGCCAAATCGGTCTCAGCTGTGTTTTGAACGCAGATAAGCGGCATTACGAATCGCGTCCGTAACACTATCGCCACGGAGCGTGGCTACCTACGAAAAGCTACCTACCACTTAAATACCTTGCATCGTCGGCTGCCTTGAATGGCATCTAACGGAAACAAACTTGACACACATTCGTGCCGAAGTCGAACACACCCGCCTTGGGAGTCAGCCTAAAATTTGTACCACGAAATGTACTGGACAGCTGTTGGCATGGCAACGTCTCGATTTGTTGTTGCACTCAATCAATCAATCAGGTGTCGTCTCCACAACGAAAGTTGGCTGCAATCGATCTTCAACACTGTCTGACTCTAGCCCTGACTGTACATTCTGTCAGATTTCTTTTCGTCCATCCCTTGATGTTATGTTCCCACTTGTATCGTTGTCGACCTCTTGCTCGCTTGCCTTCAACCTTCCCCTCTAGCATCATTTTATAAGATTGTTATGTCTTTAAACGTGACCGAAATATTTCACTAGCCTCTTTTTTATTTCTTTCAGATCTTGCCAGTTGTCACCAAGTTCTCCAATTTATTTCATCTCATAACGTGACCAAAAGATTTTGACTGTCTATACCTAATTTCTCTAATCAGTTTACGATTTTCATTTGCTTCGGTCATTGATTTTTATGTCTGTCAATGATTGTTCTTTGCATTGTCCCCAGAAATCACATCTCCACAGCCATCAGATGTTTTTCAGATTGTCTGCTCATTGTCCACGCTTCACATCCATACAAAAGTACAGGTTCACCGTGGCGATTCTTGTTCTAATCTCTTTGAGGCATCTCCCATCAGATGTTATGATTGTTCCGAGATAATTGTATCGATTCACTTGTTTAAGAATATTCCTATGTACTTGTATATAACATTGTGGCTTTTCCTTCTTCCTAGTGAGACCATAATCTGTGTCTTCTTACAATTTAATTCTAACCCTTAGAGGTGGTGAATTAAAGGTGGTGAATTAGAGGTGGTGAATTAGAGGTGGTGAATTAGAGGTGGGGAATTGCATGTGGTGAACTGGAGGTGGTGAATTAGAGGTGGTGAATTACATGTGGTTAATTGCATGTGGTGAACTGGAGGTGGTGAATTAGAGGTGGTGAATTAGAGGTGATGAACTAGAGGTGGTTAGATGTTGTGAATTAGAGGTGGTGACTTGGAGGTGGTGAATTGTAGGTGATGAATTCGAGGTGGTGAATTACAATTAGAGATGGTGAATTAGAGGTAGGGAATTAGAGATGGTGAAAAAGAGGTGGGGATTTAGATGAGGTGAATTAGAGATGGTGAATTGTATGTGGTGAATTCAAATCTGTTGTTGTTTTTTTTTTGTGCCGGCTCTGAACTGTAAGGGTCCCAAAGGTAAGACATAGAGGACAGAGGACAGAGATAGGACAGGGGTAGAGTAAGGGTAGAGTACGGGTAGAGTGGACATGACTATACGCCCATGAATAGACAGGACATGGGGTAGAATGACAGGACTGTGCCCGTGAATAGCAGGACAGTTTAACCTTAGACGGTACGACGTAGGACGCCTACCATCAACAGACGGTTGAAGGACATGACGACATCATCATTGACTATAGACTTAACCAAGCACGACTATCAACAACGGCACGAGGTCAAGCATCACGTGACGACTGGCCTGAGCAAGAAGCGGCATACGGGACGAGACTGGTTGAGGGAGGATGTCTGACTGTTTCAAAGAGACAGAGTGACCCGAATATAAGATACAAGTGGTTTGCTAATGCAAGTGATTGTGGCAATAATTAGCTTGTGCGCTAGAGTGTGAGCTTGCTTGCTTGCTTGCTTGTGTTCGTTGGCTTGAGCTCCAACGCGAAGTCCTGTATGTCGGATGAAGGCATCCTGTTGTCCAACATCAGTGTGATGTCATACAGGACCTGAGGTTTGCGTGAGTATCCGTTGTCCCATGTCTGGCTTATTGGTGTGCAGACTGGTGGTTCCTCGCCGTACAGGCAGACACTCTCCGACTTCGGAGGAATCGGCGATCCTACTGACTTTAGCCAGGACCCCGAAAGGACCTGTTGACCAGGACGCTCGACGAGGACGCGTCAATAGGTCTTGGCCAGTATATAACCCGGCCCTGGTGCCTTGGAAACACCTCTGCGTCCCAGAGTGTGAGCTGATTCTCGAATTGTTTACGCGCGAGAGTATTACGGAGCGCTGTGCGATATTATTGTTATAAGTGTAATTTTATTGTGTAAACTGATATAATGTATTAAATAGATTACTATACACATTGATTTGACGATGTCTTGTACATGTGTAACCTGTCAGTTGAACCCAATTACACGAGCTATCTAAGACGCTGACATGAACCCGACCGTGGTCCACACACCTTCTACTACTACAGGTAGTTGCTACTACAGAGTATTTGTAAAGTCTCACTACACTCACTACACTTTGTATGTATATAAAATGTCTACATACAAGGTGTAGTGAGACTTTACAAACACCAGGTACTAGTGGAAGCGCTGGACTGATTGTTGCTTGAAGATTAGCTTTCCCTATTATGAAATTCAACAATCAAAAATGGAGATCAACTGTTATAATTGTCCTCAGGACATGTTGGTGTGGTGGGAAACGAGCAGGCGAACAGATTGACTGGGACTGCACAGATCGGTAGGGTATTGATGCATGATAAGGCAAATATGGTCGGGGGACATTTATAGTATAGTGCAGACGAACGGGTAGATTATCAAGGATTGGAGAGAATGGTGCTGCAGGGAATTACCAGAGGATCTGGCCACATCTCAAAACTCCGAGTTAAGGCTAGACGGACACTTAATCAGACTACAACTGGTGCCATTATTATTGGGTCTCTTCGCTGGCTGTTGAAGATGACAACGGAGCACGGAAGGGAATTTTCCGAGTGCTGTGATGTCGGTTCTTGATTCAACTCAACTCAACTCCCCATTATGAGTCCCCCCCCCTCCCCCTTGCCAACAAGAATGTAGTGTGTAGTAATGTAGTAGCATGTAGTGTGTTTCATGTAGTTTTGTGTCGGTTTGTGTTTGTTTGTTCTGTGCTGACGAAAGCTTTGGCACAACGTCCAGTTTGTTTCTTGTAATCGTGTTTTAGTAAAGCTCACAATCTACTTCACGTGTTTTTTTTTTTGGTGAGTCATTCATTCCCTTGCCAACAGGAATATCCACTCTGACTTTTTATGATATTTTCTGTCTCGTGTTCCGTCTAACACCTACTTCCCTCCCATTATCTTTTATATGTGCTGATCAATATCTAATTATATTATTTTGAGAAAACCCCGAGTGATTAAACAGACAGACACAAACAAATTTGCTGCATATCCTTTACATGACATGTCTATCCTAGTATTTTTGGGCTGTTTATGATTTCTTGGCAATTTTAATTTCATTAATTTGCCATTGCTTTCTTAACGACCGGTGCTCATACCATTGTATGAAAACCAACGCAAAGTGGCCTGTTTCCGAATTGCCGCCACTGTGTTTCGAACACGATATGCGAGATTGCCATTTGCGTTGGCAACACCCTCGTCTCAGCATCAGGTTCTGAACCCCGCTGAGCCCCTCTGATATGTATCAACCTTGACCTAGTAGAGGGGAAATTATAGCCCTTATCACGTCACCATGCGCGTACCTTTGACCCCAAGAACTATGCCGACGGTAGCTCAGCTCCTGGTAGGGTCTCCGTGTCGGACAGGTCAAGGGATAGATACAGCATGAATAAAATTAGTGAAACTGCGATAGAGCTGTGGAAATGTAAACAATATAAAATAACAGAAAGTAATGCAGCTTTGCAGAACACAATTGCGGAAAACACAGGACGTTGCGGCGACTAGCCTTCATCAGCATACACATACACAAAACACAACATATAAACATATCCCAGAAGTCGGAGTGGGTTCGCCTGATGGCGGGGGACGCTGGTAATAGAGAAAGTCAATCCACACGCAAATCTCAGTCCGGTACATTAGAAGTAGGAGTATGTGTATGGACTACACTTGAGTAGTGAGCGAGCGAACACACAAATACAACAATAAAACATATAACCACGGGGAAGACATGGGGAAGACAAACATACAACAACAACAAAAACATATAATTACGGGGAAGGCAAAAATACAATAACAATAAAACATAAACACGGATAGACACTATAATAACTATATTAAGGCATAAAGCCGAATGAGAAGAATTGAAAGATTGGAAGGGGGAAGGGAAAAGAGAGAACAATGAAAAGAAAATGACAAAAAAATTTGCTACTTATCTCAGAATCCCAGATAGAGACCAGACGAAGAGAGACACAAAACTCCTGCCCTGTAGGTAGACTGGGGACTGTGACGGACTAGGGACTATACAAAGAGAGACACAAAACTCCTGCCCTGTAGGTAGATTGGGGACCGTCACAGGCTAGGGACCAGACGAAGAGAGACACAAACCTCCGGCCCTGTAAGTAGACTGGGGACCGTCACAGGTTAGGGACCAGACGATGAGAGACACAAACCTCCGGCCCTGTAGGTAGACTGGGGACCGTCACAGGCTAGGGACCAGACGAAGAGAGACACAAACCTCCGGCCCTGTAGGTAGACTGGGGACCGTCACAGGCTAGGGACCAGACGATAAGAGATACACACCTCCGGCCCTGTAGGTAGACTGGGAACCGTCACAGGCTAGGGACCAGACGAAGAGAGACACAAACCTCCGGCCCTGTAGGTAGACTGGGAACCGTCACAGGCTAGGGACCAGACGAAGAGAGACACAAACCTCCGGCCCTGTAAGTAGACTGGGGACCGTCACAGGTTAGGGACCAGACGATGAGAGACACAAACCTCCGGCCCTGTAAGTAGACTGGGAACCGTCACAGGCTAGGGACCAGACGAAGAGAGACACAAACCTCCGTCCCTGTAGGTAGACTGGGGACCGTCACAGGCTAGGGACCAGACGAAGAGAGACACAAACCCCGTGCCCTGTAGGTAGACTGGCAACCGTCTAAGGCTGGGGAAAGCACACCCGGAAACAATGCTTGTCCAAATCGGATGTACTGAGCCACAGATTGAGGAAACAGGGCAATGCAATTCAAATAATGGTATCAAACCCGCGTAGTTTAAGAATGCCTGCGATCGATTAACATCCCCGTTGCATAAACTTGAATTAATTAGCACTCTATGCCGCGTAGGCTGTCAGTGGCGTTCGTGCAACAGGCCTCAGAGGACAACCATACAACCTACATTGAATGCACGAAAATAACTCTGCCAGCAAGCCATTAACCTGAAAGTGACGGGACAGTTTTCTATATCTGGTAACAGGAATTGTATATATCTTTGCCTCTTTGTACTTAGTTGCAGCTTAGGGAGCCTAGTTTGGTAAATATACTGATGTTAATAAATAAATATGGTTTCTGGCGGAAATATAAAGAAAGCTATGGCGAGATAGAATAACCAATGAGCAGTTCTACCAGAAGAAAATGAAAACCGTAAACGGATTAGAGAAATCAGAGGTAGACAGCCACGTTTTTGGGGGCACGTTTTGTGAACAAATAAACTGGAAAACTCAGTGACAACTGGCAAGAGTGAGGGGAAAAGAACACGAGGAAGGCAGAGAAGTAAATATCTGGATGGCTTGGCTATATAGTATGGTCGAGACAAAAACATAGAGCTGATCTAGGACTGTGGTGATCGTGTGAGATGGCGAAACATGACCGGCCAAGCTTATAGGCATGGTACATGATGATGGTGATGATATATAGAGGTGCATCTGTTTTGGGTTGGAACCGATATAAACAACAAATGCTAGGAAACAGAATAAATGCCAGGCAGAGCCAGAGGCAGACCAAGAGATATGATGGGCTGAGATGTTGGCATGGAGGAATAGCATCAGTAGAGTTGATCCAGAACACCCAGGACCGAGATCTGAGGCAAGACATGAACGCCTACGCCAGCTGGCAAGACACATGATGCTGATGAAATACATTGAAGGGTTAGCCTTTTCCTGTGCCGGCGGAGGATGGGCGCAGGCGTCGAAACCTTCTCCCACGCGCTCATGGCATCGTCAATGCAGCTCCCTATCACCTACACTAACGCACTCGCCCAGAATTTCCTATACACAGAAATATCCATTCATTCATCATGTGCCACGCCGATAAGAATACGCGGCAATGCCTCGCCAGAGCACACCATCACCAGAGTCGTGGATCATCTCTGTGTTCTTGTCTCGACCATGTAGTGTGGTCAAGTCATCCAAATATTTACTTCTATGCCTCATCTTGCCAGTTGTGACTGTTAACCCATTCCGAAACCTTCTGTTAATCAGGGTGTAGTCAATCTTTCTAATCTCGCTGTCAGGATTTCTCCATGTCCATAATCTTGTTGCTTAAACAGGTGTTTCCGACAATCAGTTCATGCTTGTTTGCCCATTCTACCCGTCTGTATCCTCCCACATTTTGTTCTGTCAAACCATGTTTATCTACTGTGCACCCTCACATTGATTTCCTACTTTAGCACCGAAATCACCTACTATGATGTTTATTTCTGAATGTTTACATTTCTTCAAAACATTCTCCGCGTTATAATAAAATTCTTCTATACTACCTCCACTACTTTCTCCTGTTGTGGCATCTATTTGAATAACGTTTATGTCAAAAAGCCTGTTGATTAGCTTTACCAATAGAACCCTTTCTGACAATGCCCAATATCCTTTAATAGATTTTGATGTTTCCATATCCAAAATAATTGCTACACCTCTTTGCCTTTCCTCTCCTCCAGAATTTATAATCTTAAAATCCTCCCATATTTTAATCCCTGTCCATTTCCATCTCCTCTCACACATTCCTAAGATATTAATATTGTCTCTTCCCATTTTTTGTTTAATGTTATCCAATCTTTCATATGCGCTTAAAGTAAGACCATTCCATGTTGCCAATTTCAATGTTGCTATCCTTTTGTGACGTTCTGTGGTTTGACGAATAAAATTGAACTAGGCATCTTTAAAGAAGGTAGTTTGTCGTTGTTTTCTTTCCTGTCGGTGACCA
>JACEFZ010020321.1:0-49702 GCA_014155875.1 Cepaea nemoralis
TAATTTTTTATGTTCATTTACAAAAATTTATATAACGGTCCACGTGGAGCTCGAGCGGGTCCCTTTTATGGCTGGGTCTGTGTTTTTGTCGGGGTCGTTTTAGCATGGATTTGGTTTTGTCGATTTTAATAATTATGCGGTTTTCATTGCTCCATCTACTAGGTTGTGAAGTTCATTTTGTAAAGAGCTCTCTAAGTCACAAAGGTTCTCTTGACTAGTGTATATAGAACAGTCGTCTGCAAATAGGTCACACGAAGTATTGAGATATAAAGGAAGATCGTTAATATAAACTGCAAAAAGCAGGGGTCCTAGTATTGAGCCCTGAGGCCACCAATATTAAGTTGTGTGGGTCTTGATAGACAGCTATGAAGGACACTACTTGTTGTCTGTCGGATAAAATGACGCAATTAGGTTCACCATACTTGTCTAGTCTTCATTTGTTTAAATTTTTCTAATTAAAATATCATGATATACCATATCAAAGGCTTTTTTAAAGTTAAAATACTGCTCACAAATTTTGCCATTGTTGGTACAAAGATGTCAGTTATCAGTCATTTTTGTTAGGGCACTATGGCAATAATATTTAGGTCGAAACCCAGATTGACTGTCAATTATTAGATCATTGTAAATTAAATGATGTTGTCAGCAACTCACTTGCGACAGGCATACAAGGATTCCCTTCTTTTACACTACACGAAGTGACAACTCGTATCGTTTTGCAAAGGATGCATGTTTATTCGGAGCTGATCAACATTATGCTCCATGAGCGGCCATACCATAACGGTATTAAACATAGAATGTGATGACGATAAGATGGAATGAGGAGATGATGTACACATTATAACTATTGAAGCTAAGCCTATTATAACTATAATACTGTCCTTTAATAACACCACAAAGTATCCCTAGCGGATACACGTCTGATCTCTACGCCGTCTGATGTCCGTCTGCCTCGCTGAGCGTGGTGTGTTCAGCCACCAGCAATTAGCTCAGCGTGCATTCGTTGGTTTACGTGCTGGGCCCTGGGTTGTGCTGACCAGAGTTACTCGGTCCTTCTTCGTGCCCCCGGTTTCCCAATCTGTTGGGCAACTCCGCTCATCTGCACTGGTTCCTTCTTGTTGACACAAGGGTGTCCCGTTATCGCTATTTATAGCGATAGTGTCTCTCCTGTCTGGTCTCCTATCCTATTACGTCACTTGCCCTATTCCTATGCTCTATTTCAGCTCTTCTTAGCTTAGAGCTATCTCTTAAGCCTTTGAAGGCTCTCCACCCTCCCCTGTTGTTTACAAACTTTTAAGTTGTGGGGGTAACACAAGTAATCTTACAAAAATTGGCTGTCTAATTTTGTCAAAGACTTTGCGAGTACTGTACTTCTTTTATGGGGATAGGACAAGATCTCTCCTCTCCTTTGTCACACTGTTGTATCGCTTCACTCGGCTAATTGAGTAGCTCAATACACTAGTACAGTTGGCTATACTATTATGAGAATTGTGAGGTCCGGAACCGATGCCCAAATGGCCTGTCCTCAGATTGTCCAAAATTAACAATCCCTAACAACTTGACTCTATTATGAGTGCAAAACATGGACAATAAATGTTCATCCTCCCATATAATAAGCCCCAACTCGTATGCATGTTTAATGTGCCACTCTTCACCTTTTTGCTCCCGCTTGTGAAGAATATTTAAGTGTTACACTAAGGCTTTAGATATATTATTGATTCCCCTGTTGGAGTAGTTATGGTTCTTTGAAAGCAATGATGTATGCAAGTTTATGTGTTTGTTTTTCTGGTTGGTTGTGTGTTCTCTACTAAATTAAAGTGTATTTAACTTACTGATATGTGTATGCGTTTCTAATATATGTGTATGTATTGTTTCGAGCGCCGTAAAGTGGTTTAGTGTAGTCACAAATGAGTGTGTTATGCTAATTTATGTCTACAGTGCCGTTTTATGATGCTCACAATATGTTCCCTATGTTTTCCACTAAAGTATGGCGACTACACACTTATAAAAATTGACAACACATTGAGTACACAGGTTGACGCAGACAAGTCACAACAAGTCATTTTGTGCGGTGAAAACAATCCCGCAATATCTCTCTCACTCTCTTAATTTCATCCATTCTGTCTATGTCTTTCACGCATCTTTCGTTCTTCTCTCTCTGTACCATTCACACATCTTTAATTCACCTTTCATTCAAAAAGTGGTTTTAAAATATAGGCCATCATTAGAATATGGTTCAAGAAATATTGGCATGGTCGAACCAAATTATGTACATTAAACAGCTGGCTGAATTTACATGGGTATTCAAGCCACATGACTGTGCTATGTTTATGCACTTGTCAATATATACAAAAAATATACATGATTGAACGGATTGTTCGCTAACAATCCTATAGTGATGACTGTTCTAACTAATCTATTCTAAGTTGGTGCACAGTTCTAAATTTATCTAAGGGAATAATCTAACTAATTAATTCATTTAAGAAAATGGGTTATTCACCTTAAGTGTATTAATGCCTAAAATAATATAAATTTTTTAATGATCGGGTTTAATTTGTAAGCGATGTTTTAATTAACTTATCTAACTAATAAGTCTAAATGGTGATAAATTAAAGTAATATGATGTGGATGTTAACTTAACTAAGTTTTTAACTAACCTATAGGTAAATTATAACTATGAAATGTCCTAAATAAAGTTATGTGGTAAATCTACATAAATAATTCTAATATTTTCACAAAATATGAAGTTATACGCGACTGTTTATAAAAACATGTTATGTACATATCACAAATAATTGTTAAGTAACTACACTAACTAATTACATCCAGGTGAAGTTCGAGCCGTGTCCTCTGTAGAATGTCCTCGAAAATAACGTTCAGGTAGACGAAGTCTGATTTATGCTCTTGTCCTGGGTAAAGTTCATACTAAGGGTATGCTACTGGTTGGTGTAGGTTCAAGTCTCAAATTTCGATCCACTCAAGGGTGGTATAAGTGGTAGTGGTGTAGACAATTTCACAAATGCGTCTGTTCATTCCACTAATGCTGACACAGTTTATATTACATACATGTAAGCGACTGGCGATGGTAAAGCACTTTCGTGTTTCACAATCACCACATAGGGCACTAAGCAATTACAGTGTCAATGTCTCTGGTGAGGTAAGGTCGCTCTCTTCTCGTATTTCAGGTATTTCAATGTGAGAAGTCTGCTCAAAGGTCAGCTAGAGAGTTTAAACTTCCCTTCAAATGTTCTTAATCGTGAAGGCATAATTTTGCAAAATCAATACCATCTGTAGATCCTATTGTTCTTATGAACACCTGTTTGCATGACCGTCAGAGGCGAATTATCGGTCTCGATCCCACAACTCTGTACCCGCCAGGAAGCGATGTAGTTTTCTAAACAATATATCACGCTTAAAGCTTCTAATTCAGATGTTGATATCTCTTTTCAGCCGGGCCTGATCTTACGACTCACGTACATTATGGGTGGAACTTGCCTTCGTAAAATTGGCCTAGGACTCCAGAAATGGAAATGGAGCTTGCGTCTGTACGGAGATAATACGTAAGATTGACATTAGGCAAACACAAGATAGGTGGAACGCTAAATAAATGTTTCAATTTTGATAACACACCGATTAACTCTGCATCCGGTACATCAAGTTTTACAGATGCTTTTAACACATTAGAAAACACACTGGTAATTTCAGCCAGATTGGATATAAATTTGCTGTAATAGTTTACCAGACCAAGTAAGCTACGGACCTGTTTCTTGGTCGTAGGCATAGTTAGATTGAGAATCTTGGTCACGATTTTCTCATCAGTTCTTAATTGGCCTCTGGTGATTGTATAGCCCAAAAAATCAATTTCTTCCATTCCCAATTCCACTTTGGTGGGTTTCACAGTCAGACCAAATAATCGCAATCTGTCGAAGACATGTCGCAGTTTCAGTAGATGTGTTGTCCAGACTGCTGTATGGATGCAAATGTCATCAATATAGGTAGAAGTATTGGTCACTCCGTGGAGAAGATTCCTAGTGAGTCTGACAGAAGTGGCTGGTGCATTACGCAGGCCGAAAGGAAGAAAGCGCCACTCGTACAGGCCTAAAGGTGTTGAGAAAGCTGTCAAAGGAATATAGGAAGATTCCATCGGGACCTGCCAATAACCTTTTGTGAGATCTAGTTTTGAGAAGATACGAGATGTTGACATATCAAGGAGTAGGTCGTCACATGATGGGATAGGCTCAGCGTCGACCATGGTTACGTTGTTTAAGCGCCTATAATCGACGCAGAGGTGGATGGTCGAATCCTTTTTTCTGACCAGAACTATCATAAAAGAATACTCTGACTGAGATTTCTGAATTATTCCACTCGACTCTAGATTTAACAATTCCTTAGCGAGATTTTCCCTGCAATTCAATGGGATGGAATAAGGTCTACATTTGATAGGTGTGCTATCAGTCAGAATTATAGCGTGTTCTATTCTGTCTGTCTTCCCTGGGATGTCGGAGAAGATGTCCTTGTACTCAGTTACTAGTTCTATCAGTTGTTGTCGTTGCTCGTCTGTCAGTTTCGTTTCTATACGTATGCTATAGATTGTCCCTGTCGTGTCGACTGTTGGGACAGGTAATTCTATTCCGTCGTCATCTGTCTGATTAAGCACTGTTGCTGTACTAGCTGTGTATATTGTGATCAGAAGAATTAGTGTGGAAGGACAATAGATGTGTGACAAATCGCCAAATTATCCGGCGCATCTTGAAAATGTGATCAAGAAACAGCAAAGTAAAAGATCTGCATACAGGCGTGCCATCAAATGTTTTTTTTTGTTCCTGTTATGGCCATTATAGTAATAAGTGCCTTGGCCGGCAGCGTATGAAAGCCAGTAATGCCATTTTGATCGACACCTCTTTAGATAGTGGTAGTAAGAATAAATGTGCAATTGAAAATGAAGGTGAGGTTGAGTGGGCCTTACCTTTCAGCCAAGCTGAAGATGTATGTGGGGCAAACGATATGTTGAGCTTCGACAGCTGTGAACGATGTCACCAATTCCATACAGACTCAAAACTACAATGTGGACATACAGTACTATGCTCATCTGAGAATGTAAACGCAGCACTAGCCTCCAGAGGCAATCTTGTGTTCCACAATGCAATGGTGAATGATGTAGCATGCCAGTGTTTGCTGGACAGCGGCAGCACCCTTATTGGTCTTCGGAAAGAACTGGTTAATCCGGTGATTACACAGGTGATACTGTCAAATGCCGTACCTTCTCGGGTAACATTGAAATTTACCCTTTGCAAAAGCCATATTGATTCTCCTTTTCTCTCTGGTACCTTTACCTGTGCAATACTGAACAACCCTTGTACTGATTTAATTCTGGGGTGCTTACCCAACTAAACCTGTACGATTGATGAAATAGTTTGCATGGGAAAAAGTAAAGGCAACTATTACAACAGGCCAAAACAGACCACTTCAAAACATCATAACATATTACAAGATGAGACACTACTGATGCTTTCTACAACCAGCACAGATGACACAAACAAACAAAACTTTTACACCACCAGAAATCTACTCTTAATGTGTCTCCATACTTAAAATTGTTAAAGGTCAAAGCCAGAGTGACCAAAAATGCATCTTGTTTATTTAGACGTAAGAATGGCATTCAACTACAGGTCATGCTACTGGTAACCATGAACAGGTGTTACCTGAACAACGCCGGTTAACTATGCCAAAATATGCACATAAACACTGGTGACTGGTCATCTTGCATACAACGACACCAAACCAGGTTTTTTTCAAGAAGATAAAATTATGTTTTCATAATGTATTTGCGTGTAATGTCTGTCAACAATTGGTACAAAAGTTTAAGGGTAGACATCCTACAACTGAAGTACAACCTTCTATACTGGCTCCCAAGCCATTTGATAGAGGAAGGGTCAGTTCTACCACAAACACACAAACAACGGTGCAAGAACCAGGGATCTTGAACTTGATCAAGACAGATTTAGGCTACTTCCATACACAGCGAAATGGCAACGAACTATTCAAGGTGGTACATAACCATGGTACATGTTGACTATGAAATATCGATAAACCTACACTTAGAGATATTCCATGTCAACATGCGTAAACTTTACTTTCAAGACAACAGACAGAGATAGAGACAGACGAACATATTGCAAAACACCCAAGTGATCAGACGACAGACATACAATAGCGCAACTACACTAGTTAGTGAGACTGGCAAATCCGACGAGGAGCATACATGTAGTGAACTTATAGAATACACATGAATAAATCAGAATACTGATGACTGGACAATACACTACTGAAACTGAGACACGCCTTGGACAGAGTGCGACTCTTCGGTCTCACTGTCAACCAAGCAAAGTCAAATTATGCCTAAAATAAATTCACTTTTGGGTCATGTCATTTCTCAAGGTCCAACATGGAGACTGACCTGAAAAGTAGTACCAAAATTATGAATCTGACCATGTCTAACAGAAGGAAACAGGTCAGAAACCTTTTGGGATTAGTAAATTACTCAGAAATTACAATTATATTTTCCAATGTCTTAAAATCTTCTGGAAATGAAATGTGAAAGATGCATTATTAATTTCTGCATTGCCAAAAATTGAAAATTCTTTATTGTAAATATTCCAATTCTCCGCTTGCCTAATCCTAGGCTCGTTTATTATTCTAGGACAGATGCTAGCAGTACTAGGCCAATTTTTTGAGGGCATCTTCCACCCGAGTTGCTACGTGAGCCGTAAGATCACACCTGCTGAGTCCAGAGATTGCATATCACAGTTGCAACCCTAAGCGTCAACTATGCAGTGAGAAAGCTCCATCGAGTTCTGACGGATGTTCACTGCATTGTCCAGACCGACAACTCCCCGATCACGGTCACAGAAAGTGGTGTGCATCAAAATGACCGGAGATACAGGTGGTCACTAATTTTACCATCTGAGGTAATAATACCTGAAATCCCACATAATAATGTAGAGTGATAGTTAGTACATGAATACAGTACAATATGCTAGGTAAAATAGGTTACATATACACCCATGGTGTGCTTAAGAGTGTACCAAGTACAATGAACTATCATGTGTCCGTAGACATTAACTGGGAGAACTGTGCTACAGAACTTAGATACTACCGTGTGAATCAGGACAGCTCATTTCCAACTAAGCTCCAGTCCGGTGTATCATTTGTGTGAAATGTAGAAAAACAGTGTCAGAACAGTGCTTAATTTCAGACACATAAAAGACTAAGCTACGACACCAGCGAATCTCTACACGTGCACTACCGATGAACATTATTATGACCGTAAAATGTATTTCAGATACCCAGGGCAAATTATGTTAGTTAGATTGTGCCTATACCAATATTCAAACATGAAGGCAACTACTAACCTGAGAGAACTGAATACTGTGTATATAAACTTAATGTGATATGTAAGATAATATTTTAACATAGTGATAGATGAGAGATAGAATAGGTAATATAATAAGTCTCACGTACTTAAATAGTGTACTGAGTACAGTAATTAACCCATTTACTTAACTTAAAATTAAATTAGAATATTAGTTTAGACATAAGAATAGGTAATTACAAGTTAAATTAAATTTATAAGATGAATAGTACTATTTAGATTGTTATATTTCACTTAGCTTCATGTGAGTTTAGTTTATTCCATCTTAATAAAACCATACCATATTTTAAATACTACCATTTATTAGTATCATCATTTCACATCATAATAGATTAAAAAGAATAGATAAGTTAACATACATCATTTACACTATTTAGATTAAGAATATCACTCATAGAATTCCTTTGTGCATTTAAAAACATTATTTAACATAGTATTTAGAAAAGTACATAAATTGTGGTCACATCATCCAGGTAATTAAGGTACATAACTCATATCACACTAATTACATTTAAATAGTTACATTACATCCTTAGATTAGATAAACATAACGAGTAGGATAAACAGATAATATAATTAACATAATAGAACTTATGTAACACATTAAATACTTAGTTATAAAAGGAGAATAGTTTATGATAATATAAAATATGATACGTCAGGTTAGTGTAACATATTAAATGATGAGATCAAAGGGACAAGCCATCACCCCTGTCTCGCCCATGTAAATATAATGTACATATATGACTCGTGCAATGACTAGCGCACAGTCATGAGGCTCAATCATCTCAAACTGAGCCAAACGTGTACAGTCTCACTCAAAGGTTTTTAAATAAGCACAAGAATAAGTATGAAGGGTTGAGTGATGTGTCATAGAAGTAAGGGTGAAAGGAGTATGACAGAAGTGTGAAAGTGAGAATGAATGAAAGATAGACGGGAGAGAATGCAAGCAGTCAGCAAATTCTTTTAATATTGGTTTGCGCTAATGTTGGTTTTCGCTAGGGAAATTCTGTTAGTGTGAATGTGTTGTCTGTGATATAGTTTAGAACTTAGAATACAGTATTTTGGGTCTCATAACAATGGAATGTAGTCACGAATTAGTAGTATACACCTGTTTGTGGCCACATTGAACAAAATTATGGCACTCAAAAAACTAACATACATACACAGATAAGTTAGAAATATAGAGTAGAAGTTAGATTAGTAGATTTATTACATCCAAACACGCAAACAACCAGAAAAACAAACATATAAATTGCATACACTATTTGTAGATCAAAGGCAGATAACTTTGGGGCCAGGGGACATAATAGACAACGAAGAACTAAACTAACAGTGAAATGAAGTCTTACGCGCGGAAGCGAAGTAGGTAAAGCCGGTCGCACACATTCTTGTAGAATGGTTGTTAAATATTATATGGGGGACATGAAGCAATTCATGTGTTGACCCTAATAAAGTCAACTTTGTATGGGTAGTAAGTTAATTTACTATGTGGAGGGCAGGTCTTATAAGACAACGGTCCGGTTCAGACATACCTCTGATAAATATAATATAGCATGTGAGAAGGGGCTCACGTCAACCAGGCAAGTTTGTGGCGATTGCCAGTAGCCAAGTGAGGCTTCGCTACATTGTGACAATAGTTGTTAATAGTCTATTGGAAAGCCCAGAGCCAGGTTATCTAGAGTCTTTGACAAAAATTAGAGACACTAATTTTTTGTGTAGAAACCTCCTTGCGTCACAACCAATAAGTGAAAGTTGATGACGCAACACAAGAGGGGCGGGTGTGTGTCAAAGACTCAACCGCATCCCCTCCGCCAGGGAGAGCGGTCAATCCTGGAGGGACCAGGAGGAGATACGGTGCGCGAGGCAAGAGCAGGGGAGATGAGGGAATCGTGGAAGGTTAGCCACTCCCTCAGAATACACGCAGGCGGTGTGCAGAGAGTTAGCACTCTAATCACGATACCACCACACCTCATGAAGCCAGAGCACAGTTGAGTAGACACTCAACAGGCCACGTTTTGCCAGCAGCGTGCGATGTGAGGTAACACGCACGAAGGAGAAGGTCACCCCCGCGTGGTGTGTAACCAGGGGAGAGATGTTCGGCAGACGGGAGACTGGACTTGGGGCGTTCACGTCGTTTAGAATAGCGTTAGGAGTTTTGTGGTTCACTCATAGATAGAGTTAGCATAGGGTTAGCAGGTTGTGTTAGATAATTCTGTGGCTGTATATTGTGTAATGCATTAGCGACTGTTTACCGCTTGTAAGCGAGCCAACGGCAATAAAATGGACCATGCATTTTGCCTCCCACACGACTTGCAAGTTGTCTTGTATGAGTGTGTGAGAAGTACCCGATGATGCCTGTCAGTTAAGTTGTTGACACTGACACCAATTGGTATCCTGCATGTCAGCAACTCACTTGCGACAGGCGTACAAGGATTCCCTTCTTTTACACTACACGAAGTGACACCTCGTATCGTTTGCAAAAGGATGCATGTTTTTTCGCAATTCGGAGCTGATCAACATTAGCTCCATGAGCGGCATACCATAACGGTATTAAACATAGAATGTGATGACGATAAGATGGAATGAGGAGATGATGTACACATTATACCTATTGAAGCTAAGCTAGACTATTAGAACTATAATACTGTCCTTTAATAACACCACAAAGTATCCCTAGCGGATACACGTCTGATCTCTACGCCGTCTGATGTCCGTCTGCCTCGCTGAGCGTGGTGTGTTCAGCCACCAGCAATTAGCTCAGCGTGCGTTCGTTGGTTTACGTGCTGGGCCCTGGGTTGTGCTGACAAGAGTTACTCGGTCCTTCTTCGTGCCCCCGGTTTCCCAGTCTGTTGGGCAACTCCGCTCATCTGCACTGGTTGCCATTCTTGTTGACACAAGGGTGTCCCGTTATCGCTATTTATAGCGATAGTGTCTCTCCTGTCTGGTCTCCTATCCTATTACGTCACTTGCCCTATTCCTATGCTCTATTTCAGCTCTTCTTAGCTTAGAGCTATCTCCTAAGTCTTTGACAATGTAATAATATTTTATGTATGTGTTTTTCTAACGCTTTAAAGACACTCTGAAGGCCTTACTAAAAGATTTTGGAATTGGTCACGACACTTGGGAGACTGCTGCCAAAGACCGAAATTCGTGGCGTACATCATTATGTAAGGGTGTAGTCTCTTGTGAAGCAAACAGGACTACAAGAGTTGTGAAAACAAGGCTGGACAGAAAAACCACCGCAGGAGATCCTCCAATTGGAACGTCAAGCATTCTTTGTCCACATTGTCAATGAACATTTCGAGCCAAAATAGGCCTTATCAGCCATCTTAGAACTCACGGCTCCATACTTTCAACCCCACTGGATGAAATGAATGGTCATCTTCATTCTTGATGGACAAACACCAATATTGATGTAATACTGTCCATACATTGTTGAGAGAAATGTTTAGAGAAATGTCAGGAACAGAACTGCGAAATGTTCTCCACTTTCATTGACCTTACCAAGGCTTTTGATACAGTCAGCAGAGAAGGACTGTGGAAGATTATGGCAAAATATGGCTGTCCACGAAAGTTTGTCCAAATAGTGCGGCTATTTCATGACGGCATGCAGGCAAGAGTACAGGAAAATGGTGAGCTGTCTGAACCCTTTCCTGTCACCAATGGAGTGAAGCAAGGATGTGTCCTGGCACCAACACTGTTCAGCCTCATGTTTTCAGCCATGTTGATGAATGCCTTCGAGAACGACGACATTGGAATAGACATCAACTACCGTATGGATGGAAAGTTATTCAATCTCAGAAGGCTGAAAGCTAAAACCAAAATTGACAGCGGCACCGTCAGAGAGCTCCTGTTTGCTGATGATTGCGCTCTATACGCCAACTCAGAGGCGGACATACAACATAATGTTTCAGCTTTCTCACATGCCTGTGCCAACTTTGGGCTCAATATCAACTTGGAGAAGACTGTAGTTATGTACCAGCCAGCTCCAGGGAATAATCACACTGTGCCGAATATCAAAGTGAATGATCATAGACTAAGTGTTGTGGACAAATTTACCTATCTTGGCAGCACCCTGTCACAAGCTGCCACAATCGATGACGAAGTGAATGCAAGAATCTCCAAAGCCAGTGCAGCCTTTGGCAGACTGTACAAGAATGTATGGGACAGAACTGGAATAAGCCTGCAAACAAAGCTAAAAGTCTACAAAGCAGTTGTATTATCCACACTGCTATATGCTTGTGAAACCTGGACTGTTTATCAGCGACACGCTAGGAAATTAAACCACTTCCACACAGTCTGCCCAAGGAAGCTACTGAAGATTAAATGGCAAGACAAGATTCCAGACACTGAAGTCCTAGAAAGAGCATCCATGCCCAGTATTCACACTCTACTGATGAAGAATCGGATTCGCTGGGCTGGTCACCTGACTCGCATGCCAGATCACAGGCTCCCTAAACAAATGTTTTACAGCGAACTGCGTTGTGGTAAACGCTCCCAAGGTGGCCAGAGGAAACGTTTTAAAGACACTCTGAAAATTTCACTGAATGCTTTTGGAATTCATCATGACACCTGGGAGGCTGCAGCCAGAGACCGAAATTCGTGGCGTGCATCATTGCGCAAAGGTGCAGTCATATGTGAGGCAACCAGGACTGCAAGAGCTGTGAAGAAAAGGCAGGACAGAAAAACCACTGCAGGAATTCCTCCTCCAGAGACGGCAAGCATTCTTTGTCCACATTGTCAAAGAACATTTCGAGCCAAAATAGGCCTTATCAGCCATCTTAGAACCCACGGCTCCACACCTTCAACCCCACTGGATGAAATGAATGGTCATCATCATTCTTGATGGACAAACAACACAACACATTGTTGATGTAATACTGTCCATACATTGTTGATGTAATATTGCCTATATATTGATGGCGTAATATTGTTCATACATTCTTGATGTAATATTGTCCATACACTGTTGATGTAATATTGTCCATACATTGTTGAAGTAATACTGTCCATACATGATTGATTGATTTAGAAACCGATATCACAGCATTCGGGGCATTCCCATAAGCTCTCTGTCCCCATACTCAGTAGCCAGCGAAGAGGTCTAACCCCAATAGTACCAGTAGCAATCTGATTATATGTGCGTCTCGCCTTTCCTCTAAGCGTCGAGAATCGGCCAAATCCCCTCGTCACTCCTCGCTGTCGCATTCTTGCCAGACCATGGTGATCCATTTGCTCCTACGAGGTGTACACGTGCTCCCACAAGGCCACAACCACGTCTGCCTTATCATGCATCAATACTCCACGAAGTTTTGCAGAGCCAGACAATCTGTCTGCCTGTTCATTCCCCAGCACACCAGCATGCCCCGGAGAAAAGATTAAGAAGATGCTTGCCACCCGTGACTTCCGAAGCGAAGCAAGCCACTCTGCACGAATCTTGCCAGTCCTCACCCTACTCAGCATGCTTTCTGAGTCAGTTACAAACACGATGTGTGTGTATCGTATTCTCCATCCAGCGGAAAGCTGCACTGACTGCCTCCACCTCCATTCTTAAGCTAGATGTTGTGGTATCATATGCCAGGTTCCCCTGCACCAAACGTCGACCATTAACCTTTGCCAAGAACCCCCAGGCACGTCTACTACCTCTCAACACCGAACCATCAGTGTAGATAATCACATCACCCGGGCGAGCATTATCCTGAATTAGTTGCTGGAATTCCACTTCCGTGGCCCCTGCTGGCCACCCCCCTGCACTCCCGGCTCAGTGTGATTATAACTCTGCACAAGTCTGACTGCTCCGCTGGCATTCTGACCCACTCCTCTCCTCGCTTAATGTTCTCCAAGATGCACACCTGTCTGATCGTATCCTCCGCCTGAGCCATCCATGATTTCCCTCTTATCAATCGCTGGCCATTAACAGCGTCCAGTGCCTCATGCAACGTGTGATCTGTGTCAGCAGCTACTCTGAGGTATGCCTTCGCCTGCCTCACCTTGAGCATTTCCAGAAACAGTCGGCAAACCAAGGATGTACCGCATACACACCACTGGGGTGTCTCTGGTGCATCCCAGAATGACCCGCATAGCCTCGTTCTGTATGCGCTCCAATCTCACCAGCTGACTCTTGATCACTCCCATGGTCATTCAAAACAGTCCACTTTACATCAAGGACTGATGACTGGGAGACAAGTGCGAAGTCAATAGCTGTGTAGGTATCGCCAAGCCTCATTGCCATTCTAGTCGGCTTACCATCTACCATCATTTATGCAGACCACATCGGAGTCCACCATGGCATCCGCAAGGGCAATGTGTCGGTTTTCTCCACTGCTGTCCCAATCTCTGTTCCTCGCAATAAAGTCTCCACATATGAGTAGCCTATCACCTGGTAATTCCTCCAATTCCTTGTGCCAGTCCCAGTGTTCCTTTCTGACAAAACAGTCCACTGTGGCATATACATTTATGATGTTCCAACTTAAGCCACCAATCTCCATTTGTATACTCTGGACCTCTCTTGCACTATGATTACACTGGCTCAAGTCAAGTACCACATGCTTCACTCCTTTCTTCACCAGCAGACCTTGCCCATGTCTCTTCTGCCCGGTAGGGTTTATATAACTGGCGTACCCAGGGCAATGGTATTTGTCTGTATTTAGCTCCTGGAGGATTAGGACATCAAAATCATATATTAGCCTCTCCAATACAGGACCTCTGCGCCTGGCACTACGACAGTTCCAATATCCCACTCTTACATAGTTGAGACCTAGTCTCTCCACTTGTCGTCTTGTTCTCCTGGCGCCTTTCCTCCTATTTCTATGCCTTCTTCTCACACCATTTCCTCGTCTTCTCCTCCTCACTCTCTCTTCGCTAGCCCCTGAAGGATGTGTCAAGCGCAGAGCACGTGCTCCGTAGCTCCGGCGACGATTCCCTTGTTTAAATAATACCATATACACAAAGTTTGGATATAGCAGGAAATGAGCGGTCACCCTAGTAGAGCCTGCCTGCTAGGGAAGGGGCAGGGATGTCCCTCAGGCGTCCTTACGAATGGCGCCGCCCCGCCCGCATACCAGACGTTCCACGTTCACGACCAGCTAACCCGTGGCCATTCAGTCCTCGGCACGTCGGTCCACCTTAAACTTGGGATTTATAATCGGAGTTTTCCATCTCCTAGATTGGCTGCAGTAATAGCTAACAAGCCCAATCTACCCGGGGGCAAGAGGTTCCAGCGCCTCATTTATGGCAAACACCGTAAATACATATGTACGGGAAACAAGACCAATGCCATACACTCTCTATCACATAGGTTGTTTGCACAATTGATGAATGTTACTTCGGGTTGGGGGAGGGGTGAGGGGGTGAAGATTAAGACCACGTACCTTTTGGATACACATTGATCCTTGTTACATAATAGATCCTACAGGTCATATATCATTTGTCTACACATTGATACATTTTATATAAGGGATCATACAAGTCATATATCACTTGCCTACACATTGATTAATGTTACATAAAGGATCATACAGATCACATGTCACTTGTCTACACAATGATGAATGTTACATAATGGATCATACAGGTCATATATCCCTTGGTTACACACTGCTGAATGTTACTCCGGATATGATGAAGATCAAGTAGGACTGACATTGCCGTAGACATCTATTCCTTTCGTTGAAGAGATTCAGTACTTGGTACAAAAGTCTGTACTGATCCAGAGATGGAACTATGTGAGGTCTAATAGCCTTGACTGTTCCGACTACAAGAGGCACAGAACCTTGTTGGTCATTGTCCATATGGTCCAGCAAGAGTGACAATGTGCACACCAGTCCGCTCCACTCAGCGCCGTTTCTGCATGTAAACAACGTTCTTTCTTCCCCAGCTGGTTTCATTGCCCGAATTTTTCCAGCAAGGTCAGCAGAGTTTCAGGGTCAAGGTCTTTGCTTTTCCATGACAGGTGTAAAAGACTGTATTCACCTTTGAACGAAACGTTTATCGACTTCGGCGTGTTTTCTTCATTGACGATGACTATAACTCTCTGAACCTCCCAGGCACCACACGAATCTAGCAATGAAGTCTTAATGTTGAACAATGAGCATCTTTTTTGTATCTGCCTCCCCTTCAGATAAATGGGGACCAATTGTCACGTCTTCAGTGCTAAAATCCCGCTCAAATGCCGCTAACAAAGATACCATGTACTGGGTCACAAGCCGCCAGAAATCAATGACTGTTGTCGGTAAAGGCCACTGGGTTAGAATTTGGTGGCTCATGTTTCTTACAGCTCGGAACTGAGTACTGCATTGATATACGAGTTCTCAACATCTCTAGTTTTACACGACAAAACAAGTCGGTAGTGTTTCTTTGGTAGAACCTTATGCAGTCAGTTAGACAGCATTAGACTGTTACAGTATGTGTAGTTTTCTTGAACTTCTCCTTCCTCTTCTTCAGTTACATTCATCATCAGCGCATACCAGCATGCAGACTTGACTTCCTTTTCCCACGCAGGATGGCAAACGTCTGGCCACAACTGACTGACCAAAGGAGTAGCAGGTGGGCGTTCTATGAAAACTCTGGAAGATTGGTGACGACTCTAAAGTCCCCTTGGAAAGAATCACATCTTCTTGGGCTACAGATCTTCTAGCAATTCATAATTAGGATTTGCTGGTGAGACTTGTGCAGCACCGTAAGCTTCGGTCCCCATGTATAATTGATCTACAGACGTCACGCTTTGTGAATCAGTAAACTACTGGTGTGTAGCTGATCTTTGTCGTGCGAAACAGCTGCCGATAGCGACTGATCACTGAAACCGATATGCGATTGTGACCATGGGAATGCTTGGCTTGAGAACTGTAGCTCGGGGTAACTAGCTGGGAATCTCAGTTTTAATTACTAGGCAACATTACCTTTTGGGCTGAGCTCTGATACAGCACTCTGGTAGGAGCACCCCGCGAAATAACTGGCACCACAACTTTGCCATATCGATGAGGGCTGTCAAGCGACTGTACCGCGACAGATGAAACCGCTGTGGGGCCTGGAGGCACTTCCAAGATCAATTTTGTTGTCATCAGTTCTATCAACAACTGCATGAGCTCTTCCATGGCCGGAAGTTTGCACCTCACAGATGCACCTCACAGAAGTGGGGCATGTAATCATACCACCCATGAGCTGACAGCTGCATGCTAGACTAGCAGACCTGTCACAGAATCGGGGGGGGGGGGGGGGGGGAGGGAATGTAATAGACAACCGAGCGTGTCTTTGGGCTGTGTACGTATCCAGATTTATATCAACACCAGTGAAGGTAGCTTTCCTCGCTCCTGGAGTCACCATCCACATCCATTGGGGCACGACACCTCGTTGAGTTGTAATCCGATATCTGTGCTATAAACTGCTGTAATGATACATATCTACCTCCAACGACATACATGGAACACACTCCGGCTGCCAGAGCTCATTCAATGGTGAAATTGTTTATCTATGATGCCACTGTGTTTGCATCCATAAGGAATTCAGACGTGTTACAACAGATGTTTCCTGCGTTATCTCATGCTACTATGAAGAAACCAAAGTACACAGCAGATCCTGCTGTAGAGTTGTGGCAGACACAACACTGTAGTTCTGCGTAAAGCATAGTTGCAGCACCTTCCACTTGAGAATGTCATTGTGCTGGATAGATTAGGCATCTTACCTTCCGGCTGTGAGCCTGTGTTGATGCATTACTCCTGTCGGAAGAAAGGAAAAAAAATACAATGTTCGTCCTAACGGACTAAAAGGTTTACAACCATCTTGCCCCAGCTTTTCTGTCCATACATTGATGATGTAATATTGCCTGTACATTGATGATGTAATATTGCCTATATATTGATGATGTAATATTGTCCATACAATGTTGATGTAAAATTGTCCATACATTACTGATGTAAAATTGTCCCTACATTGTTTGATGTAATATTATCCATACATTGTACATTGTTGATGTAATATTATCCATACATTGTTGATGTAATATTGTCCATACATTGTTGATGTAATATTGTCCACCCATTGTTGATGTAATATTATCCATACATTGTACATTGTTGATGTAATATTGTCCATACATTGTTGATGTAATATTGTCCACCCATTGTTGATGTAATATTGTCCACACATTGCTGGTGTAATATTGTCCATGCATTGTTGATGTAATATTGGCCATACATTGTTGTTGATATAATGTCCATACATTGCTGATGTAATATTGTCCATACATTGTTAATGTAATATTGTCCATACATTGTTGATGTAATATTGTCCATACATTGTTGATGTAATATTGTCCATACATTGTTGATGTAATATTGTCCATACATTGTTGATGTAATATTGTCCATACATTGTTGTTGATATAATGTCTATACATTGTTGATGTAATATTGTCCATACATTGTTGATGTAATATTGTCCATACATTGTTGATGTAATATTGTCCATACATTGTTGATGTAATATTGTCCATACATTGTTGATGTAATATTGTCCATACATTGTTGATGTAATATTGTCCATACATTGTTGTTGATATAATGTCTATACATTGTTGATGTAATATTGTCCATACATTGTTGATGTAATATTGTCCATACATTGTTGATGTAATATTGTCCATACATTGTTGATGTAATATTGTCCATACATTGTTGATGTAATATTGTCCATACATTGGTGATGTAATATTGTCCATACATTGCTGATGTAATATTGTCCATACATTGTTGATGTAATATTGTCCATACATTGTTGATGTAATATTGTCCATACATTATTGATGTAATATTGTCCATACATTGCTGATGTAATATTGTCCATACATTGTTGATGTAATATTGTCCATACATTATTGATGTAATATTGTTCATACATTGTTGATGTAATATTGTCCATACATTATTGATGTAATATTGTCCATACATTGCTGATGTAATATTGTCCATACATTATTGTTGATATAATGTCTATACATTGTTGATGTAATATTGTCCATACATTGTTGTTGATATAATGTCTATACATTGTTGATGTAATATTGTCCATACATTGCTGATGTAATATTGTCCATACATTGTTGATGTAATATTGTCCATACATTATTGATGTAATAGTGTTCATACATTGTTGATGTAATATTGTCCATACATTGTTGTTGATATAATGTCTATACATTGTTGATGTAATATTGTCCATACATTGTTGTTGATATAATGTCTACACATTGTTGGTGTAATATTGTCCATACATTGCTGATGTAATATTGTCCATACATTGTTGATGTAATATTGTCCATACATTATTGATGTAATATTGTTCATACATTGTTGATGTAATATTGTCCATACATTATTGATGTAATATTGTTCATACATTGTTGATGTAATATTGTCCATACATTATTGATGTAATATTGTTCATACATTGTTGATGTAATATTGTCCATACATTGTTGTTGATATAATGTCTATACATTGTTAATGTAATATTGTCCATACATTGTTGATGTAATATTGCATATATATTGATGATGTAATATTGTCCATACATTCATCATCATCATCATCATCATCATCATCATCATCATCATCATCATCATCATCATCATCATCATCATCATCATCATATTGACCATATCACATGTCCTGCATCTATCTACCAGGTCCTTTGGAGGCCGAGTACAGTTACGGGGGAGAGGCTGACCTTCACCGACATTTCAATAATTGTGAGAAAAATCTAGGTCACAAGAACTTTATCCCCGTAGACAAGTTCAGTATCAAAGATCTTCCCAAGGGCTACCAGGATACAGATCTAGTGGAGTATATCCAGGTGGTCTCGTACCTGACCGTCCGTGTGACAGTCGAGTATGTCAGTGAACGGAGAATAGCCACGGTCCCTGGTTTGAACGGTATGTATCCAGGTTACAGTGACAAGGGCAAAGACAGGATTACCGTTGGCACGGGAATGGTGTATGATGTGTACATCCCCGATGTCTGTGTCGGATGCCAATGTAAGGCAAGAAACTGTGCCAAACTGTACATACGCACGGCAACGCATAATGTCTTTGATCAGCTCGAGGGAGATTACACCACGTGCCACCTGTTCTTCGATAGTGGAGATGAACCAAATACTTGTAAAGATGTCGTCCGTCTCGATGGCATGTCCAATGTGACCAGTCAGGTCGGTAAAGACACGTGTGAGATGCAGCATTTTACTCATGACCTGGTTCTGGCAAAGAAACTAATCCAGAAACTGGCCCAATTTCACAAATTAAGTGACAAACTCTACAATAAATTGAAAGCGATCTATGAATACCCACTACAACCATATGTCCTAGGAAACAAGCCACTGTTATTTATAGTGTCCCACCCACACGGGTGTAGCAAACAGATCAGTCTGGGTTACTGTACAAGGCTAGACCAGATGAACAATAAAGTAATTACCTGCATGTACAACACCCCCACTTGCCCTGGATCTAGTGGGGCAGGCGTGTTTATACCACAGAAGCTCAAGATGCCAGGACCGGATGTAGCACTGACACCTTCCAAGGACACTCATGCTGGGGCACCTGGTTTCCTTCATGGGATAAATTTCTGTGACCGAGGTTTGTACCTGGTGTCTAGGTGTACGCTCTCTTTCTCTCCCTCTCTCTCACCCACATACATACTCACACACACTTTCTCTCTCACTTACACATATACTCACACACTCTCTCATTCACACACATAAATACAATATCTCTTTGACTCTCACTCACACACACAGACACACAGACATACAGACACACACACACACACTCTCTCTCTCTCTCTCTCTTATTCACGCATGCGCTAGGTGGCAGTGTTCAAGAACTATCAACTTGATGTGCACACATCAGTGGGAGCGGTGTAGCCGTGGCAAGCAAGCCTGCCTGTGGGCCCAGTGGTCATCAGTTCGAATCTCCACAAGGCGGGTGTGTTATCACATGCTCCCAACCTTATGTGGGTACTATGAAATGTTGTGGGAAGTTGATGATGATCGGCTGGGTCATGAAGACAATAACAAACAATGCCAGAAATGTTCAATGGGCGCCCCTGACAACGCAGCTCAATGATCTGGACTTTGCAGACTTCATGGCTTTCCTGTTTCACCCACAAAATCAGATGTAAGATAAATTAAAGACACTGGATGGAAGGTCGCAACAACTAGGTTTAAGATTCACAGACGAAAGATACAGATAATGAAAATAAACCAGGCAGATGATAACCTGATCTCCCTTAGGGAGACCTCACTTCAAAAGACACCATAGTACACCAACTTAGGTAGCGATGTAGACAAACTGGGTGGAATAAATAGTTATCAGAATAAAAATGTAGATGAGATGTATATAGATAAACTATTGTATACACACGAGATAGAAGATGTATATAGATAAACTATTGTATACACATGAGAAAGATCACATGTATATAGATAAACTATTGTGAACATATAAGATGGATGAGATGTATATAGGTAAAATATTATATACACATGAGATAGACAACATGTATAAAGATAAACTGTTGTGTACATATGATAATTATGACATGTATATAGATAAACTGTTGTATACACATGAGAAAGATCACATGTATATAGATAAACTATTGTGAACATATAAGATGGATGAGATGTATATAGGTAAAATATTATATATACATATGAGATAGACAACATGTATAAAGATAAACTGTTGGGTACATATGATAATGGTGACATGTATATAGATAAACTGTTGTGTACACATGAGATAAATGACATCAGATTATGATCAAGACGACGATGAACGTTGTGAATTCAGGATAATAAAAACGTAATGTAGCCAAGGCCATGAGATATTGATAAAGCAGCAAATAAGAAGTAGACACAAAGATTCGCCGTGTATATATAAATATGTTTTATTTAACACAGATGATTCCTGGATTCGCACATTGACCCTGAAAATGGCAATGCTGAATAAAGGTTTGTCTTAGACTTAACACTTAATTATGATGTTATGTAAATGTTTTTTTTTTTACTTTGTTCACTCGCTTTGAACTCAAGCGTAGTCCATACGCCTGCTGTTACTCTTAGTGCACTGGACTGATCTTTGAGTGTGGGTTAGCTTTCCCTATTACCAGTGTCCCTCGCTATCAGGCGAACCCACTTCGATTTCAGAGGAACTTTTAATTTATGTCCTCATGCAAAGGACAAGAAGTCAACATTTTAGTCTAACCGACCGGTGTAGGGGTTAATCAACACCTCGGCATCAGCACACCGGATGTTTAAGAACGAGCTCTTTTATCTATTCGGGCATGCTGATCTCCAATTGACCTGTTGTTGTCGTAACATGTAATTATGATGTCGTCAGAATAATTAATTTGTTGTTGTCGTAACATGTAATGATGATGTTGTCAGAATAATTAATCTGTTGTGGTTGCAACACTGAATAATATCACCGTTACAATTATTTATTTCTAGTCGTAAATCTTCATCATTGTGAGACATGATACGAGGAGTTAGGAAGAAAATATAACCCGACATAGGTGAAGGTCAATGTGGGTGTTAAGAAGGCAAGGGTATAGTACATATTGTGTATATTCTGAAAATTGGGCGTTCACTAGATGTAAACAAAGACCTGCAACTTTGCTTTACAGACTACACAAAGGCTTTCGATAAAGTCAGAAGAGTCAGACATGTCAACATGATGAACATGACCTCAGACTTGTAATGTATATACATATATTGGAAACTAATTGTCATAATGATTGATAATGAAGGAGGTCAATATCAGCCTATTAAGAGAAATATGCCACAGGGATGTGTAATGTCTCGAGATATTTTTTCCCTATACAGTGAAAATACTTGTAGAAATTTAGAAGATTTGAGAGGAATCGCCATTGGTAGACGTAACATCAATAGTATTAGATTTGTGGGTGGTACAGTATTGACTGCAGACAATGAGCAGGATCTGCAACATATAGTAGATGCGGTTGTTGTACAAAGTGAACAGTGAACAACTACGGTTAGAATTAAATTTAAGAAGACACAGATTATGGTCGTCACTGGGAAGAAAGAAATACCATGATACAGTATTGACTGAAGACACTAGGAAGAAAGAAATACTACAGTGTAACATAAGAATAAATGGGAATATTCTTAAACAAGTGAATCGGTACAGTTATCTCGGAACAGTCATAACATCTGATGGGAGGTGCCTTGAAGAGATTAGAACAAGAATAACTATGGCGAAGGGAGGCTTCTGCAAGTCTGAGAACATATTTTTTTTTGGGCACCTTTCCGTCTTGACAGACGATAGTTTGGTACATTGGCTTCAAAAAGGCTTAATAACTGTCATATGGCAATAACTACGACCCATGGTGGTGGCGAGTGTGGCTGGTAAGGCCAATTCTTGATGCAAATGTTTGCCCACAGTAGATGCATGTGAAAACATGGTCATTTCCACCATTGTGCACCATCATACGTCTCTCACGCTCTGTGTGTGCTTTATCTGTAATCATTTTCTCCTTTGTCTTTATTCCATTTCTGATAGTTGCCCTCCATGCAACACGTTCAGCTGCGACTTGCTCCCAATGTGCATTATCAATGCCTGTATCAATCATGTCCCGCTTCCACATTATCGTTAAATATTACAACAAATCAATCAATCTAGCCACATTATCGTTAAATATTACGACAATGTAATCAATCAATCTAGCCACCTTATCGTTAAATATTACGACAATGTAATCAATCAATCAGGTCACATTGTCGTTAAATGTTACGACAACAACAAATCATTCACTCTAGCAACGTCATAGTTAAATCTAACGACGACAAATCAATTAATCTGGGCACATTTCACAATATCCCTGGGGTGAGGGGAACTATTGCTACACTATATACCGTGGATTCAGTTCTGGGTTCTAGTCTATAGTATGTCCACATTTGTTTGCCTTCATTCACGATCAATTATTTTGAAAACTGTATGATGCATCGTTATGAAATTTTTCCTGCCGTCTTATATTTACCCCCACGCAAGGAATATGTCTTTGAAAGGTCCAAAAACAACTTAAATCATTGAAAGCGGCGACATTCCTTTGATCTTGTGCTGAACAACTAGTGATTTCTCGCTAACGAAGTTATTTTTACGGTAATGTGAGACATGTCAATTCTGTTGACACACAAAGGCGTATCCGGATTCGTATGGGAGTGGGTGCAATGAAAGAACTAGCTTAAAATCGACAGGGTCGGCTGCATTGCACCGGGTTTTTATCCCATATGGCTCAGTTTCTTTCCGCAGCGCGGAAAGCGTCGCACAAAGCACGAACTCCGTAGTTCCAGCGACGACCCTCGGGAGTCTCCGAAAAAATGCACTCGTGAAATGAAGGACGCGGCCCGGAATCGAACATACAACCTTCGGAGCCCGAGTCAGACGGCTTGACGACTTCACCACGGAGATTCCCGAGAGGGGTGCAATGTGTAATATTAGTAAAGACAGAGAATTTAGAGGCACGGGGTAAATAATTTGTAAATTAACAGGAAAGTAGAAGGAATATATTTCTTACCTTATTTTTCATTTCCTTCTTGTTTCTTCAGCTGATGCTGATGCTGTAATGTTTAGGGCCTGCAATTCGTCTGAATAGTTGGAGCAAAATATCCCAGTAAGTGTGTACGTAGATTAAGGTCTGCGATCTGATCTGTGTCGGACGATTCCAGTAGGTTGATGATTGCTCTCGGTTGCATAAAATTCAATCCATCCTTTCTCCAATAGTCCTCTTCCTCTTTCAACACATGGTCCTGACGTTTTTTCCAGTAACTTTTATCAATATTTAATAGCGCGGACAGACAGACAGACAGACAGACAGACAAGACAGACAGACAGACAGACAGACAGACAGACAGACTGAAAGGTAGGTAGGTAGGTAGGTAGGTAGACAGAAAGGTCGGTGGGTGGGTGGGTGGGTGGGTGGGTCGGTGGGTGGGTGGGTGGGTCGGTCGGTGGGTGGGCCGGCTGGCAGGCAGGCAGGCAGGCAGGCAGGCAGGCAGGCAGGCAGGCAGGCAGGCAGACAGACAGACAGACAGACAGACAGACAGACAGACAGACAGACAGACAGACAGACAGACAGACAGACAGACAGATAGATAGATAGATAGATAGATAGATAGATAGATAGATAGATAGATAGATAGATAGATAGATAGATAGATAGATAGATAGATCCCAGCCAGAAGCCGGGCCTTGTCAGCTAATTTATTTATATAATCACGTTTCATGAAAGAACCCCCATTTGGAGACACCTCTGAATCTTCGCGCTGTTTGTTTCAAAACGGAAATCACGTGAAAATTTTAAAAAATGCGGTTACGTGTCTTGGTGAAGCTGTAATACTGTTAAAATCATGGACGTAATCTCTAAGTCATAATTAATATACCGCATATAAACTAACTTTGAAATCTGCTGTAAAATCTCCAGAACAAAAATTTTTTTGTTGGGTGGACATAATGATAAGGTTATATACTAAATCTCATTATTTTCCATCAGTTGGTTACTGAGATATTCAATTTTATATTGAGGTAAAAAAAAAAAAAAAAACACACACACTATACCTACCCCACCAATTTATGTAAACCCCTTTTGACTCTCTATCAGTGGACTTTACCCTCTAACGCTCCATTCATAGGAGTTGCCTCAACTCTGGTCGGAAACAAACATACTAAACATTTATTATACATTAGGAGTTTACAATAAATAACGATAGATAGAGGTAGGTAGTAGACTAATCTATAGGCCAGATCAGCAGGATAGGTGTACGGCTATCATCATCAAGCCATATATGATTCTGTCGCTGCAGTTTGCTGTAGAAGGACTCTCACCGGGCGGATGCAGATCCTCCTCCGAATGGGACAGACTGGCGTAGTGGAGGACGACTTCACAACGAGGCTAATGCAAGCTCATCACGTCCAGGCTAGCCCTTAGGTATATCACATAAGTGCAGTTCATATTGCGTAGGGCCCCTGGATTTAGATACTCCATGTTGAATCTAGTTTAGTTTAGTCTAGTTCAGTCCATGGATCAACATCAGGGCACACGGGTGTAACCCATAAGAGCTCCGTTTTCCTCCTAACTCAAACCTGAGTCTGGAGAAACTCAGCTCAGTGCACGAACTCCGTAGCACCGCCGAGGATCCTGAAATACTTTGGGTAGATTTTTAACTCGAAATTTTGCCCGGGTAGCGCCGTTAGGCTACTCTTTTTTGATTTCCAACTGCCAAGGGATTTGTTACGTGCGCAACAATACACACGGGTGTCCGATCTCACTACCCAGAGACCAGGGGACATTTTGTTACTAGTAAATTGAATGTTTCATGTTGAATCTGTGTCACAGTAATTCAGCCGGGTCTATTCACCACAAGTCTATTACATACATATTGTGTCTGTACCACAGACTCTAAGTAAGTAGACAAGTTTATACACCACCACTGTTAGTAACTGGAGACCCTAATACACTTCAATAGTCTCTAATAACGGGAGTCAGTAACACCGTGCTATAGTCTATAGTAACTGGACTCAGTCTTCTGGAGTCAAGCATGAAGTGACTGAGGATCAGCACAGCTGGCCGTATATGGTAGGTCAAGTATTATACCCGGGCCCCTCTCAGGGCCATAGTAGCTATATCTGACGTCAGAAAAATATCTGTTACCTTGTTGATGACGGAGGTATGTTGACTGGCTGTTCATGAACGAGAGAAGTTTAGGGTTTGACTTGCATAACCCATGACCACTGTAACTCTGGCTTGTCAGGAACGACGGGGCGCTACAACCAAACCGGGAAGCTCACGCCCTCATTTTTATTTTTTCGTTCCATGATATAGGTTCACAGGCCTGGTTTACGCTCGTCTGGTACACACTCCATGACAGGCTCTGCAACAAAACAACTGTGTGAGAGCCACTGGTAACAGCAAACAGCGCAAAAGAAACAGGGGAGTGGACCATCAGATTGTAAGAATCAATATATAACAATATACATGATCCTGTAACCTTCCGCAGCTGCTGTGATCTGGACTGGGGAGATCTAGGACTCATGTGTCACACCGGTCCAGGAAGAGCGTCGTCCCTCGAGAACTGTACGGTAGCTCCGACTGGTCTCGCCCTGACGCGTGAGGCACACCAGTTCCTGCAAAAGTCTCAGTCATGTTATGCATTAACAGTTAGGCATTTGTCATGATCTTACTTCTAACTGAATACTGGCTCGTGTGTTATGACAGGGAGTGAAGCACAATCACACACTACGAATGATTGTACGAAACACACGGTAACAAAACTGAAAACAATTTAATCACATTCTTCAGATAATGCAGCGCTCAAAAACTAGCGGCATTCTCATTTACAATACCGTCTGTACAAATTTACAAGATCATCAATGCATACAATAGCATACTTTCAGTCTCCACAGAGCATACAAGCTTTCATACATCAAGCATGGTATAATACGTTAAATACAAGCCACTTTCTCCCACGTCTGTCCAGTCTCATAGTCGTCCGCAGTCTGAGCTCCCAGCCAGGGTTTCGTGTTAGCCAGGCTTTGGGTTCTCGTGTTCTTCGTGCGTCACGCTGACCATTGGCCACTGCGCAGTTGCTGCTAGTTAAGTTCACGTTCGTCCTTGTTCGTCGCCTTCCAGGCGCTGGCGAGTGGGATTCTGACAGCATTAGTATAACGTTCAACACCCTTTTTGAGGCGATATTCGGCTACTCCGCCGACCCTCCTTTAGGTTTCTCACACTCCTCTGATACCTGTGCAACCATCGTAGATGCTTCACCCATCTGTAGGTTTCTCTCAGTTGGGTGAGATGTACCTCCTTCTAGTCAATGGCTTTTTAATACATGGTATATCTCCACCGGGAGTGGGTGATATTCATTCCGTTCTCTCACCTCTGTCAAATAGGTGAGTGAGTCGAACGGTGTTAAGGTTCCCTGAAACAGCAGTCTGGTGTACCGAAGGTTTTATATCCCTCGGTTCTATTTTCGCCACCTGAAATAATTAAGGTCCCTCCCTTTGTTCCCGTTAGAAGAACTAAATAGGCAAAAGGACAGGTGGAGGAAAGTCGAAATAGAAAAAAAATCCCATGGCCGCCCGAAATTACGGAAACGGCCATCACCACATCGGTCGTTCGCGGAATACCTCTTCCGACCTGTGCAAACGACTCCCATCGTCCTTCCGAATAAGTAGATATGTCACACGCTCTGGGTGAGGTGTCGCCCTGTTGCGCCGGAAGTCACTCGTCGCACCTCTTAGCCACGCTGGCGTCGACCGGCGATATCTGTCATCAAACCATCTCATGCATAGATTCATTTTAAAGGCCTTATTGCCTTGAGTCCGAAAATCATATTCCTATAGGGCTACTACATAGACCCAACCACTTAGGATGCTACTCACCGATGGTTGCTGCAGCCAACCCTTCTGCACCCCCAATTTTGGCTAAGTCCCGTTTACCGATCCCATACTATGCATGAGTTAGCTTAATATCCTACGGCGCGCGCACGTAACACGAACTATCGACACGAACTAACTATTCTAATTACAGGCAAATACCGTCACTCATCAGAAGCTTGTTCCACTTGCTGGCGTAAACGTAGGGCCCCTTTAAGGGCCATTATACACAACACACAGCACCAAAAATATGACGTCCTGCGAACAACCAGCCAGTAACGCAACTGACTTGAAAACAGCAGTACAGTTATGACCTTGAGCTGAGCGGCGCTCGGCCTACCCGTGTCGGCACAATTAACTCGTGCAACCACATGAACCGACAACTCAGCGCTGTTTCCAGATTGTTCTATCTAAAGAACAACATAAAGGGAGAGCAAGTCAGTCACTGGGATTAACGGCCGGTTAATAATTTACACAGTCGTTTCCCTTTGACTGTAGTGAGGCCGAAACTCCGGACAATTTCGCTACAAATCAATCAATCTAGGCACATCAACATTACATATTACGACAACAACAAATCATTCACTCTAGCCATGTCATCGTTACATGTTACGACGACAAATCAATCACTCTAGCCACATCATCGTTAAATGTTACGAGAACAAATCAATCACAATTTACCATGTCATCGTTAAATGTTACGACGACAAATCAGTCAATTTGGCCACATCATCGTTGAATGTTACGATAACAAATAAAAAACTCAAGCTTCATTATCGTAAATATTGCAACAAATTAATCACTATAACCCACATCATCGTTAAATGTTACGACAACAAATCAATCACCCTAGACATATCATCGTTAAATGTTACAACAAATAAATCACTCTAATCACAACATCGTTAAATGTAACGACAACAAATCAATCACTCTAATCCATCCATCATGTGCCATGCCGGTAAGCGTGGGCGGTCATGTTCTGCCATCTCACTCGATCACCAGAGTCGTGGATCAGCTCTGTGTTCCTATCTCGACCATGCCACAAGGCCAAGCCATCCAGGTATTTGCTTCTAGGTCTTCCCCTTGGTCTCCTGCCTTCGATCTTGCCAGTTGTCACCAAGTTCTCCGATTCATTTCTTCTCATAACATGTCCAAAAAATTGTGACTCTAATCAGTTTACGATCTTCATTTGTTTCTTGAAGGACTTGTTCGTTGGTTTTTCTATCTGTCCATGGTATTACTTGCATTTTCCTCAGAATCCACATTTCCACAGCCATTAGCTGTTTTTCAGCTTGACTGCTTATTGTCCACGCTTCACATCCATACAAAAGTATAGGTTCTATGTAGCATCTCAACACTCTTTTTCTCGTTTCAATTGATATCTTTTTGTTGGTCAGTATGTTTTTTATCTTGCTAAAGGCTACCTTCGCAATGGTGATTCTTGTTCTAATCTCTTCAAGGCATCTCCCATAAGATGTTATGACTGTGCCGAGATAACAGTATCGATTCACTTGTTTAAGAATATGTCCATCTACTCGTATATCACATTGTGGTATTTCCTTCTTCCTAGTGACGACCATAATCTGTGTCTTCTTACATATTAATTCTAACCCTAGTTGTTCACTGTGTGCAACAACCGCATCTACTAAATTTTGCAGGTCCTGTTCATTGTCTGCAATCAAGACTGTATCATCTGCATATCTAATGTTATTGATGTATCGTCCCCCAATGTTGATTCCTTCCATATCTTCTATATTTCTAAATATATTTCACTGTACAGGGAAAAAAGATCTGGAGACATTACACATCCCTGTCTCACACCTCTTTTAATAGGCTGATATTGACCTACATCGTTATCAATTCTGATGGCAGCTTGTTGTTTCCAATATATGTTTTTTACAAGTCTAAGGTCTTTTCCATCAATTTGTACATCTTTAAGCAATCTTATCATGTCGACATGTCTCACTTTATCGAAAGCCTTTGTGTAGTCAATAAAGCAAAGATATAGATCTTTGTTTACTTCTATAGAACGCTCAATTACTGTTCTCAGTATATACACAGCATTTACTGTGCCCTTGCCTTCTACAAACCCACATTGTTCTTCTCCTATTTCGGGTTGTATTTTCTTCCTAACTCTTTGCATGATAATTCTCAGCAGAATCTTCGTGATGTGGCTCATTATACTAATTGTTCTATGTTGATCGCATTCCATGGCTCCTGATTTCTTCGGGATTGCAATAAATATAGAATTACATAATTCAGGAGGTATATCTCCAGTATCGTATATTGCGTTCAGCAGCCTGGTGACTTGGTCTATTCCATATTCTTCTAAGGCATTGATCATTTCTACTGTGATGTTATCTGTACCCGGGGTCATGCCAGTTTTCATATGGTTAAGAGCATTCTGAACCTCTATCTTCAAAATTGATGGTCCTTCATTATTATTCCGATGATCATATTGTTCTTCTCTTGTATCATCATAAAGGTATTTCACATAATCTGACTACGCATGTAAAATCTGATCTTTTTCTATTATGATTTTGCCATCTGTGGTTTTTAGGCAACCCGTTGATGTGTGTGTTCTTTTGTTAGTGATGACATTAATTCTTTTGTGCATTAATTTGGTATTCCGGGTGTTGTGTTGGTGTTCAATTTCCTTGCAATTTTCCTCAAGCCATGTTTCTTTTGCCTCTTTGCATAGCTTCCTAATTTTCCTATGAATCTCTTCATATTTTTCCTTGTTATTTTTGTTATTTCTTCTTACTTCCATGAGTTTTAAGATGTCTTCCGTCATCCATTTCTTGCGTCCTATTATCTTTATTTTTGGGATGGTTGTTTCTGCAGCTTGGTTGACTGATTTCTTTAATATTTCCCATTGGTCACTGACGTCTTGAAATAATATTTCCATATCGGACAATGCATCGAATCTGTTCTTTACCTCTACGTTGAATTTATCTTTTATTTCCTCACTCTTCAGTGCTTGTAGATCAAATTTTGTGTTTCTTGGTGAATATTTGACTTTCTTTAATTTTATATGTAAATTGCTTAAGATTAATCTATGGTCGCTGTAGCAGTCTGCGCTTGGTATAGTTTTTGCGACTTTTAAGGCATTTCGAAATCTTCTGTTGATGAGGATGTAATCAATCTGATTTCTGATCTTATGATCAGGACTCCTCCATGTCCATAATCTCCTTGGGTGCTGTTGAAACCAGGTGTTTCCAATAATCAAATCTTGCTCTTTTGCCCACTGTACTAGTCTGCAACCTCTTTCATTCTGTTCCCCTAGTCCATACTTGCCTACTATGCATCCGTCCTGTTGATTTCCAACTTTGGCATTCAAGTCACCCATTATGATATTTACTTCAGAATTCTTGCATTTCTTGAAGGCTTTCTCTAAATCACTATAAAATTCATCAATGCTGTCATCACTACTGTCTGCTGTTGGTGCATAAACTTGTATGACGTTGACATCAAAAGGTCTTCCACTCAACTTCACCAGTAACACTCTGTCTGATACAGTCCAATATCCTTTGATCGATTTTGCTCTCTCTGTATCCATTATAATTGCTACTCCTCGCTGTTGTTTCTCTCCACCAGAATAGATTATTCTATATTCCTCAGATGTTATAATGCCCATTCCTGTCCATCTGGTCTCACATACACCTAACAGGTTAATATTTAATCTTCTCATTTCATTCTTAATGTTATCAAATTTCCATACCCACTCATAGTTCTTACATTCCAAGTTCCTACTTTCAATGTTGATATTCTTTTGCACTCAGTCGCCTGATGACGGTCTGGAGTCACCTGGTGCACATGACTACCCCTATCGGGCGAGGCTACTCCTATGGAGCACCCATTTACGCCGTTTCTCTGATTATCGATAAGACTGCAGTACATGATGTTCTTGGCATCTGTAAAGAAGGTAGTTTGCCATTGCTTTCCCTCCTAGCAGTGACCATACTGGTCGATGACCGTAGCCATTGTCTCCCAAAAAGGAGATCCTCTACCTACTGACCGTCGTGAAGCTGGAGACCATAACCTACAACTATCTGTCGGCTGATCTTCAACTTCATCCACCACCTGCACCCATGGCTTCACGATCGGGGGGCCAAACGGGTACTCCACCTTGCCCAAGGGTGTCCCGTAGGCTAGCGGAGGGAAGGAGGCACCTTACCTCTCCTTTGATAGGGGATACCCCTATCCCGCCACATCATCGTTAAATGTTACGACAACAAATCAATCACTCTAATCACATCATCGTTAAATGTAACGACAATAAATCAATCACACTAATCACATCATCGTTAAATGTTACGATAACAAATCAATCACTCTAACAACATCATCGTTAAATGTTACGATAACAAATCAATAACTCTAGTCACATCATCGTTAAATATTACGATAACAAATAAATCACGCTAGCCACAGCATCGTTAAATATTAAGATAACAAATCAATCACTCTAATCACATCATCTTTAAATGTTACGACAATAAATCAATCACTCTAACCACATCATCGTTTAATGTTCCGATAACAAATCAATCACTCTAGACATATCATCGTTAAATGTTACGACAACAAATCAATCACTCTAGACATATCATCGTTAAATGTTACGACAACAAATCAATCACTCTAGACATATCATCGTTATATGTTACGACAACAAATCAATCACTCTAATCACATCATCGTTAAATGTTACTATAACAAATCAATTACTCTAACCATATCATCGTTAAATGTTACTATAACAAATCAATAACTCTAGCCCAATCATCGTTAAATCTTTCGACAACAAATCAATCACTCTTATCACATCATCTTTAAATGTTACGACAACAAATCAATCACTCTAATCACATCATCGTTAAATGTTACGATAACAAATCAATAACTCTAGCCCCATCATCGTTAAATATTACGATAACAAATCAGTCACTCTAGCCACATCATCGTTAAATGTTACAACAACAAATCAATCACTCTAATCACATCATCGTTAAATGTTACGACAACAAATCAATCACTCTAGACATATCATCGTTAAATATTACGATAACAAATCAGTCACTCTAACCAAATCATCGTTAAATGTTACGACAACAAATTAATCACTCTAATCACATCATCGTTAAATGTAACGACAATAAATCAATCACTCTAACCCCCATCATCGTTAAATGTTACCACAACAAATCAATCACTCTAGACATATCATCGTTAAATATTACGATAACAAATCAGTCACTCTAACCATATCATCGTTAAATGTTACTATAACAAATCAATAACTCTAGCCCAATCATCGTTAAATCTTACGACAACAAATCAATCACTCTTATCACATCATCGTTAAATGTTACGACAACAAATCAATCACTCTAATCACATCATCGTTAAATGTTACGATAACAAATCAATAACTCTAGCCCAATCATCGTTAAATCTTACGACAACAAATCAATCACTCTTATCACATCATCGTTAAATGTTACGACAACAAATCAATCACTCTTATCACATCATCGTTAAATGTTACGACAACAAATCAATCACTCTTATCACATCATCGTTAAATGTTACGACAACAAATCAATCACTCTTATCACATCATCGTTAAATCTTACGACAACAAATTAATCACTCTAACCACATCATCGTTAAATATTACAACAAATTAATCAAACAAGCCACTCAGAGTGTGGGTGATAGTACACAACCTTGCTTAACTCCACTCTTAATTTCAAACTCTTCTGAAGTTGCACCATCAAACTTGATTATACCCTTCATGCCTGTGTGGAACGATTCCACAATGGACAGAAGAGTTGGTGGGCAGCCAATCTTCTTTAGTGCCTTGAACAGACCCTCACGACTGACCAAATAAAATGCCTTTGTGAGGTTGATGAAGGCAATAAACAGTAGCTAATTCTGTTCACGGCATTTTTCTTGCATTTGTCGCAATGAGAATATCATATCAATGGTAGACCGGTTCTGTCGAAAGCCACACTGTGATTCGGGGTAGACTTGATCTCCTAGGACTTGGAGTCTGCGCAGAACAATTCTGGCAAATACTTTTCCAACAATGCACAGAAGTGACACACCCCTATAGTTGTTGCATTCACTCTAATCTACATGGTTCTTGTACAGAGTTATGATGCATGAGTCTTTGAAATCCTATAGGGCTTGTCCTTCACGCCAGCATAACTCTATTAGCTGGTAGATCTGTAGAGTGAGTGTGTCTTTCCCACTCCTGACAACTGTCAGCGTCCTAACTATCTTCTCCTTCTAGCTCACTGGACTCGGACAGGCAGATTACAACACCTACGACACACATATACTAATAACACATGACTGCAATCGGAAACTCGCAGGAGCTATCTCCTGAACAACCTTTATTACATTATACTACAGGATAACAATATGGTCTCACTTCACGCTTAAGCAATCATTCGACACAAGCAGCCAAACGCTCGCTCACATGGGCGATATTTACACTGTCGCCCGTATGACCATTCGCAATCACAGCCTCACATCATCTCGCACATATCACAGTTAGTACATTCCTCGAATCTCACTGCACAACATTCATCTCCATCTATCCGTCACAACACTATCGTTCTATCGTTCTATCACTCGCTAGATCTCCACACGTCCGTCTCTATCCGCTGTCTCACACACACTGCCTCCGTCCTCCTTGACCTTCCCACATCACGTGGGTCTGTTCACGGGCTTCTTGCCTGACCGTCCGTTAGCCAAGCCGTGATGTCTCCTACTGCCCTTGACCTCCGCTATTGCTTACACTGACTCTCGCTTACATACCGGCAATTACACTATTACTTACATACAAGACCCTGACAACAACCTCTATTGGAATCCCATCCTTACCTGAACACTACAACAACAACAGTAACACTAGCAATGGGGTGATCAACTATGAGATATGAGAAATACGACATATAACGAAGTAATGATGTCATCGACAATTATAACAATAATAATAATATTAACACTGTCATACTGCACGATGTGTACGATGTTGTGCTCTTCACATGCCCTCTATCCCCCATTTAGAACACAGATCCTCAATTCACTCACCCCAAGCCTTCCTATCCTTAGCTATCCCATACAGCTCTGCCCATGTCCTCCCTCACTCACCCCAAGCCCTCCTATCCTTAGCTATCCCATACAGTCCCGCCCATGTCCTCCCTCACTCACCCCAAGCTCTCCTATCCTTAGCTATCCCATACAGTCCCGGCCATGTCTCCCCATTCTACACATCACGGTCTCTGCGGCTCTCTCTGTGTTTGTGCGTGTGTGTGTGTGTTTTATTTGTTGGGGTCTTCCTCTATTTCGTTGCCCCATGGATTTCAGACACAGGTGTTTGTAGTTTTACAATTCTCAGGTTTTCTCAGTCTTTGCCCCATCCAGCTCCAGCTTCTGTTCTCCGCCTCTTTGTTCCCTGGTATTTGTCTAGTTTTCTCCATAAGCTTCGTATTGGTAATTCTATAATACCAGTTTATTCCTTCTATTTTATGCAGGCAAAAATTAATGAATGTTTGTAGTTTATTTGTAATCGTGTTTGTTGTTCTTCATGTTTTTGATCCATACAGCAGTACCGATTTAACGTTTGAATTGACTATTCAGAGTTTGGTGCTCAGTTTAATTTCCGTTGACTTTCACACATTTGCTAGTGTCATGAAAACCTTCTGTGTTCTTATTCTGATATATTTATCCCCCCCCCCCCCCCCAACCCCCAATATTTGTCTACATTGTTACCTAAATAATACTGTCATATTGTGCCATGAGAACAATGATACATCTAGCTATGTCTGGGATATCAGATGAGAACAATGATACATCTAGCGGTGTCTGGGATATCAGATGAAGGTGTCTGCTGTAGCTACGATTTTGTTGATATTTTACACCAGTAACAAAGTGACATAATCGATGTTAACATTACACACAATCATCGTGATAGACAAGAACATTGCGTTTGTTCAATGCAAATCTTCCACAGACATGGACACATACGATTCGCTGACCCTCGCCCGGCTGGACAGGGAGAGCCAAGGTGGGTTTCTGTGTTCTATGCGTCACTGGTTTTACTTCTGTGTTCTATACGTCACTTGTTTTACTTCTGTGTTCTCTGTGTCACTGGTTTTACTTCTGTGTTCTATGCGTCACTTGATTTACTTCTGTGTTCTATGTGTCACTTGTTTTACTTCTGTGTTTATGCGTCACTTGTTTTACTTCTGTGTTCTATGCGTCACTTGTTTTACTTCTGTGTTCTCTGTGTCACTGGTTTTACTTCTGTGTTCTATGCGTCACTTGATTTACTTCTGTGTTCTACGTGTCACTTGTTTTACTTCTGTGTTCTATGTGTCACTTGATTTACTTCTGTGTTCTATGTGTCACTTGATTTACTTCTGTGTTCTATGTGTCACTTGATTTACTTCTGTGTTCTATGTGTCACTTGTTTTACTTCTGTGTTCTATGTGTCACTTGATTTACTTCTGTGTTCTATGTGTCACTTGATTTACTTCTGTGTTCTATGTGTCACTTGTTTTACTTCTGTGTTCTATGTGTCACTTGATTACTTCTGTGGTTCTATGTGTCACGTGATTTACTTCTGTGTTCTATGTGTCACTTGATTTACTTCTGTGTTCTATGTGTCACTTGATTTACTTCTGTGTTCTATGTGTCACTTGTTTTACTTCTGTGTTCTATGTGTCACTTGATTTACTTCTGTGTTCTATGTGTCACTTGATTTACTTCTGTGTTCTATGTGTCACTTGTTTTACTTCTGTGTTCTATGTGTCACTTGTTTTACTTCTGTGTTCTATGCGTCACTTGATTTACTTCTGTGTTCTATGTGTCACTTGATTTACTTCTGTGTTCTATGCGTCACTTGATTTACTTCTGTGTTCTATGTGTCACTTGATTTACTTCTGTGTTCTATGTGTCACTTGATTTACTTCTATGTTCTATGTGTCACTTGATTTACTTCTGTGTTCTATGCGTCACTTGATTTACTTCTGTGTTCTATGTGTCACTTGATTTACTTCTGTGTTCTATGCGTCACTTGATTTACTTCTGTGTTCTATGTGTCACTTGATTTACTTCTGTGTTCTATGCGTCACTTGATTTACTTCTGTGGTCTATGCGTCACTTGATTTACTTCTGTGTTCTATGCGTCACTTGATTTACTTCTGTGTTCTATGCGTCACTTGATTTACTTCTGTGTTCTATGTGTCACTTGATTTACTTCTGTGTTCTATGTGTCACTTGATTTACTTCTGTGTTCTATGTGTCACTTGATTTACTTCTGTGTTCTATGTGTCAACTTGATTTACTTCTGTGTTCTATGTGTCACTTGATTTACTTCTGTGTTCTATGTGTCACTTGATTTACTTCTGTGTTCTATGTGTCACTTGATTTACTTCTGTGTTCTATGTGTCACTTGATTTACTTCTGTGTTCTATGTGTCACTTGATTTACTTCTGTGTTCTATGTGTCACTTGATTTACTTCTGTGTTCTATGTGTCACTTGATTTACTTCTGTGTTCTATGTGTCACTTGTTTACTTCTGTGTTCTATGTGTCACTTGATTTACTTCTGTGTTCTATGTGTCACTTGATTTACTTCTGTGTTCTATGTGTCACTTGATTTACTTCTGTGTTCTATGTGTCACTTGATTTACTTCTGTGTTCTATGCGTCACTTGATTTGATTTACTTCTGTGTTCTATGTGTCACTTGATTTACTTCTGTGTTCTATGCGTCACTTGATTTACTTTCTGTGTTCTATGTGTCACTTGATTTACTTCTGTGTTCTATGCGTCACTTGATTTACTTCTGTGTTCTATGTGTCACTTGATTTACTTCTGTGTTCTATGCGTCACTTGATTTACTTCTGTGTTCTATGTGTCACTTGATTTACTTCTGTGTTCTATGCGTCACTTGATTTACTTCTGTGTTCTATGCGTCACTTGATTTATTTCTGTGTTCTATGCGTCACTGGTTTTACTTCTGTGTTCTATGCGTCACTTGATTTACTTCTGTGTTCTATACGTCACTGGTTTTACTTCTGTGTTCTATACGTCACTGGTTTTACTTCTGTTTACATGTCTCTCTGTCTATGTGCATACTAACGTTGATACTGTCTGAATATATCTTCTCTGACAATGTTTAAGATATCTAGAGTTATCTCTGTCCATGTTTATATCTACAGTTATCTCTGTCAATGTTTACAATATCTACAGTTACCACTATGTGTAAAGTGTGGGAGTTTGTTCTGATTAGTTTCAGTGATCATGTGAGGCATCATGTATGTGTCTAGATGTGAGGATGTGTGTGTGGGTGTGTATTTGACGGATGTGTGTGTGTTGGGGGGGGGGGGGAGGTGGGGAATGTATGTGTGGAGGGGTTTTGTGTGAAGGTGTGTGTGGGTTGATGGGTGATGTGTGGATGGGTGAAGGGATGTGTGGTCGGTGGGGGGTGTATGTGTGTGTGAGAGGGATGTGTGTGTGGGTGGGGATATTTGGGAGGATAGTTGGAAGTATGTGGGTGTTGGTGGGTTGGGGGTGTGGGTAGGGAATGTGTATTTGGGTGTTTGAATGGGTGTGTGGGAGATGTGTGTGGGTTGAGGGATGGGTGGGGGATGGGTGAGGTGGGTGGCGGATGGGTGTGGGGGGTGTTGGTATCGGGGTGTGTCTGTTAATGGGATATGTCTGTGTAGGTGGGAGTGTGTGAGTTTGGATGGGGTAAATGTGAGTGGGTGGAGGATGTATGTGTGAGCGGTAAGGATGTTTGTAGGTGGGGGATGTGTGGGTGGGTGGGGAGATGTGTGTGTGTGGGTGAGAAATGTGTAGGCGGGGATGTGTATGGGGAATGCATGTGGGGGATGTGTGTGTATGGGGAATGTGTTTATGGGTGGGGTGTTGTGTGGGAGGGAAGTTATGTGAGGGGTGGGGGAGGTGTGGGATATGCGGGTGGATGAAGGAAGTATGTGAGGATGGGGGATGTGTGTTTGGCTGGGTGGTTTGGGTGTGTGTGGGTGGGAGGGTAGATGAGAGATGCATATGTTGATGGGTGGGTGGGTGATGTGTGGGTGTGAGTGGTTGAAGGATGAGTACGTGAGTTGGTGGATGTGTGTGAGAGATGAGTGTATGTATGGGGGATGTGTGTGTGTGTGTGTGAGTGTATGGGTGGTGAGATGTGTAGTTAAGGGATGTGTGATTATGGATTGGAGATCGGTGGGGGGAGGGGTGGTTGGCGAGTGGGTGGGTGGAGGATGTGTGGGACGGTGAGTGTGTGAAGGTTGGGGGTGGGTGGGGGATGTGTGTGTGGGTACGGGATGTTGGATGGGGGAGATTGTGTGGGTGGGGGATGTGTGTAAGTGGGATGTGTGAGTGAGTGTGGGTTTTGTGTGTGGGTAGGTGCGGGATATGTGAGTTGGCGGGAATATGTGTGGGTGGGTGTTGGATATGTGGTTGGAGGATGTGTGTTTGGCTGAGTGGTTGGGGTGTGTGGGTGGGTGGTGGATGATATGCGGGTGGGTGAGTGATGGTAGGTTATGGGATGGGTGGAGGATGTGTGCGTGTGGGTGGGGAGATATGTGAAGGTGGGGGATGTGTAGGTGGCTGATGGGTGGGTGGATGCATGCATGCTTGCATGGGTTTGTGTGTGGGTGGGTGGAGGATGTGTGTGGAGGGATGTATGGTGGGTGGGAGATGTGTGTGTGGGTGGGGAGATGGTTATGTGGGGGTGAGTGTGGGGTGGGGGATGGGTGGATGGATGAGGGAATGTATGTCTCTGGATATGTGTGTGATTGGGTGGTGGGTGAGTGTGTGGGCGACACGCGGATGGATACGGGATGGGTGGGTGGGTGGATGGTGGATTTGTCTCATAACATGGTAACATGCATTGTTTATGTTTACAACATTCATTTAACAATGTTTTTTTCCTATGTGAATGCACTATGCACTGATGAACGAAAGATGAGTGATTGGAAGGGCTGAATGTAAGACAAGCCAGCGTGCCCAATTTGTTACCCTTTGAAAATAAAGTTCGTTCTGTCATTGTTTACATTATCTATAGTTTACTCTGTCAATGTTTACAATATCTATAGTTATCAATGTCATTGTTTACAATATCTATAGTTATCCCTGTCAATGTTTACAATCTATAATTTTATCTCTGTCAATGTTTACAATATGCAGTTTTACCTCTGTCAATGTTTACAATATCTAGTTATCTCTCACATTCATTCATCATAGGCACCTTGCCGTCTTGACAGACGATAGTTTGTGCTTTAAAAAGGCTTAATAACTTTTGCCTATGGCGGTAGCGAATGTGACTGATAAGGCCAATTCGCGCTGTAAATGATCTTCCACAGTGGGTGGATGTGAACACATGGTCATCTCCACCATCATGCACCATCTTAGGTCTCTCACGCTCTGTGTGTGCTTTATCTGCAATAATTTTCTCCTTTGTCTTTATTCCATTTCTGATAGTTGCCCTCCATGCAACACGTTCATTGTACATGCATTGTTGATGTAATATTGTCCATACATTGATGATGTAATATTGTCCATACATTGATGATGTAATATTGTCCATACATTGTTGATGTAATATTGTCCATACATTGATGATGTAATATTGTCCATACATTGTCGATGTAATATTGTCCATATCACATGTCTACCAGGTCCTTCGGAGGCCGAGTACAGTTACGGGGGAGAGGCTGACCTTCACCGACATTTCGATGAATGTGAGAAAAATCTAGGTCACAAGAACTTTATCCCCGTAGACGACTTCAATATCGAACATCTTCCTGAGGAATACCGCGATGGAGATCTAGTGAAGTATATCCGAGTGGTCTCGGACCTGACAGTTCGTGTGCAAGTCGAGTATGTCAGTGAGGGGAGAATAGCCACAGTCTCTGGATTGCCAATCCTATGTTCTCTACTTTACAAGTACAGGGGCACAAAGAGGGGTTCTTATGGCACAGGAATGGTGTATTCTGTGTACACACCCGATGTCAGTGTCAAAGAAGGAGAGACATGTCAATGTAAGGACTGTTTGACATCGTCTACGCCAGAAAGAAACTTTGCCAAACTGCACATATGCACGGCAACGCACGTTGTCTTTGACCAGCTCGAGGGAGATCACACCACGTGCCACCTGTCCTTCAAAAGAGGAGATACACCAGACACTTGCAACAGAGGAGATACACCAGACAGTTGCAACATTGGAGATAAACCACGCGCTTGCGAAGGTGTCGTCAGTCTCGTTGGCATGTCCAATGTGACCAGTCACGTCGGTAAAGACACGTGTGAGATGCAGCATTTTACCCATGACCTGGATCTGGCAAAGAGACTAATCCAGAAACTGGCCCAATTTCACAATTTACGTGAAATAGTCTTCAATAAATTGCTACCGATCTTTGGTATCGATCATTCACTAATCCCACTACAAACATGGCTCTTAAAAGAAAAGCCACTGCTGTTTATAGTGTCCCACCCACACGGACTTAGCAAACAGATCAGTCTGGGTTACTGTACAGTCCCGATAAGCCCCGACAACAAATAATTAACTACATGTACAACACCCCCACGTGCCCTGGATCTAGTGGGGCCGGTGTTTTTATGCCACAGAAGATTATGTTGCCAGGATCGGATGTACCACAGACACCTTTCATGGACACTCATATCGGGGTACTTGGATTTCCAAATGCGATACAATGCTGTCGTAGTGACCGAGGTTTGTGTGCCTGGTGTCTAGGTGTACTCTCTCTCTCTCTCTCTCTCTCTCTCTCTCTCTCTCTCTCTCTCTCTCTCTCTCTCTCTCTCTCTCTCTCTCTCTCTCCCTCTCTCTCTCTCTCTCTCTCTCTCTCGCGCGCGCTCTCTCTCTCTCTCTCTCTCTTTTCTCTCTATCTCTCTCTCACACTCACATACATGCACAAACACTTTCTCACTCACACATACATACACACTTTATCTCTTACTCTCACTCGCACACACTGACACACACACACACACACACACACACACAGACGCATACTATCCCTCTCTCTCTCTCACTCACATACACACAATTTCTCTCTCTCTCCCTCTCTCTCTCTCTCTCTCTCTCTCTCTCTCTCTCTCTCTCTCTCTCTCTCTCTCTCTCTCTCTCTCTCTCCCTCTCTATTTTATTCACGCTTCCCCTAGGTGGTGGTTTTAAAGAACTAAACACCTGATGTTGATGTGTACACAGATAAACTGTTGTACACACATGAGACATACGACATATATATAGATAAACTGTTGTATACCCACGAGACAACAACAAGAAAAAAGCGATACCGGTAATTCTTGGCCCCCTGAGGATGTGCCTGGTGTAAATATTCACAGGGAAGAGACAACTCCTATAGTGAATAAGGAAGTGCATAATGACGACTGCATCTCAAATTCTTTTGAAATTGTGCATTCTGACAATACCTGCATGAAAAGTAGACGGAGAAGTCTGAGAATTGGTACGTGGAACGTGGAACGTACGCACCCTATATCAAGCACAGAAGTTTGATAACCATATTGCCGAAGCGAAAAACATGAATTTAGAAATCTTAGGCGTATCGGAAACAAGATGGACAGATACAAGTTATATAAGGAGAGAAGATTACATATTCATTAATTCAGGAAGAGATCATCACGAGAGAGGAGTAGGAATTTTAATAAAACAAAATTTCGAGAAACATATTAGTGGATTGTGGACTCATAAAGATAGGATGATACTTCTCAAAATTAAGGCAAGACCATTCAACATAGTAATTCTTCAGACATATGCTCCAACAACTGATTATAGTGATGAACAGCTAGAAGAATGCTATGAAGACCTACAACAAACACTGAAAGTTGTAAAATCATCAGAGGTCCTAATTGTCGTGGGAGATATGAACGCAAAAGCCGGAAAACATAAATATAAGCAGATAGTAGGGCAATATGGTATGGGCAAGAGAAACGACAGAGCAGACCGGCTGATACAGTTCTGTGAAGAAAATAATCTTATTGTTTGCAACACATTTTCTCAACATACCCCTGAGAAACTGTATACGTGGAAAAGCCCTGGAGATAGAACAAGAAACCAAACTGACTACAATATGATTAGAAATAGATTTAAAAACAATGTTAAAAATGCCAAAACATACCCTGGTGCTGATATCAACTCTTACCATAATCCTGTAGTCTTAAAATTACAAATAAAACTTAAACACCCAGGAATAAGGACATTGAAGACACCTCAAGTAGATATATCGGCATTGAAACAACCAGAAATAAGTCAACTACACCTGGTTGAAGTAAAAAATAGATATGATGGGCTAATCATTGAAAGTATGGAACAATATAGACGTGAAAATCCCGAGGATAAAATTAATACAAAATGGGAAAGCGTAAAAACCAGTATTCAGATTGCAAATACCACCTTGCCAGTGAAGATTAATAAGAAAAAACAATTATGGATAACCGATGAAATCTTGAGTAAAATGACTCAAAGAAAGAAAGCAAAGAACACTGCAGAGTATATAGAAAAATACGTCACATGTGCAGAGTTGCCAAAGAAGAGTGTTTGAAGAAACAATGCAAAAGAAATAGACGATCTGGAAATAAAACACAATTCAAAAGAATTACATGAACATATAAAAAGATTTACAAAAAAGAAAAATAATATAACAGGAAACGGTTGTATCAGAGAAAAAAAAAATGGAGAAATTTTAATTAATAACACTGACATAACAAAAAGATGGACAGAGTACACAGAAGATTTATTCTGCGACAACAGGGTCAATAGACCTACATTGTATATAATACTCAAGATGGACCAAGAATATTAATGGCTGAAGTAGAAAAGGCTGTTAAAAAGATGAAAGAAGGAAAGGCTGCAGGTCCTGACAAGATATCAACAGAGATGATAAAATCCTTATCCAGCTTTGGCATTGATACTATCACAGAATTATGTAATGATATATATATATATATATATATATATATATATATATATATATATATATATATATATATATATATATATATATATACATATATAAATATATATATATAGTAGTAGTAGTAGTAGTAGGCCTCTTTCAGTCCTGAAGGACTATAGAGTTGTGCCGCTTGGGAGGTGCCTGGCAGCACCGCTGGTGACTGTATAGTCCAATTCGAGAATGACATCTCTGTCACAGTTTCCGCATCTGTAAGACGAGGCAAGTCCCGCAGTAAGTGACTGCTCTTTGAGCTTGTGCCGTCTCTCCTCAGTTTTTTGGATCTGATTGCGCTCAAAGAGCACCAGTCCGTTTCGTACATCTCTTCTCCAGGAGCATCTGTCTGTTGCAACTCTCTCCCACGTGTCTGGATCTATTCCAATGGTTTTCATATCTTGTTACACACATCCCTATATCGCATTTGGGGTCTTCCGGTTGGCCTCTTTCCTGTGGCTAGTTCTCCGTAAAGGAGATCTTTGGGAATACGTTCGTCCTCCATTCGAGATACGTGGCCCAACCACCGGAGGCGTCTCTGCTTGAGGAGGGTGTGCACTGTGGTAATATCTGCTCTTTCAAGCACCTGTTTGTTTGTTATGTGGTCTTTCCATGTTATGCCCAGGATACGTCTCAGACATCTTATGTGGAAGGAATTCAACTTCCTTTCCTGTCTTGAGTACAGGGTCCAGGATTCAGACCCGTAGAGTAGTGTGCTAACAACACAAGCTTTATATACTTGAGCTTTTGTACGCTCTGTTAGTCTATTATTCTCCCAAACTCTTTTAGCTAGCCTGGAAAATGTTGTGGCTGCCTTTCCAATGCGTCTGTCGATTTCTGTCTCTAATGAAAGATTATCTGATATTGTCGATCCCAAATACACAAAATCGTGGACGACTTTCAATTCGTAATTAGATATATATATATAATACTAAGTACATCCCCAAGGACTTGAAAACATCAATTTTCATCACACTACCGAAGAAGCCAAGAGCTGTTGAGTGTGAGGATTACAGAACTATTAGCTCAATGAGCCACATAACTAAGATACTACTCAAAGTCATACAAGAAAGAATTCAACATAAAATAGATGAGGAAGTATCTTAAGTAGCGGAAGCCTGGACATTGAACAAGCAACTAGAAAGTCGCTTAGAAACCCTGGGGATGTGGATATACAGACGAATATGTCGTATTTCTTGGAAACAAAAAATCAAACGCAGAGGTTCTAGAAAAACTGGGAATGCAGAGAGAGTTGATGAAAGAAATAAAGAGGAGGCAAGTGAAATATTTCGGCCGTGTTAAAAGACATGATACTATTATAAAAACCATACTGTAGGGCAAGGTTGAGGGCAAGCGAGCAAGAGGTAGACAACGATACAAGTGGGAAGATAACATCAAGAGATGGACTAATCTCAGCCTGACAGAATGTACAGTCAAGGCAAGAGATAGACAGTGTTGGAGATTCATTGCAGCCAACCTTCATTGTGGAGACGGCACCTGATTGATTGATTGATGAGATAGATGACATGTATATAGATAGACTGTTGTATACTCATGGAATAATGAAAGCCTGTGGTCCAATGCTCAAAAGAGGTGCACCACTGAAAACCTTGACTAGAGAAATCATAACTGAAATGAAACAGCAGATGGACAGATGGGTAGAGCACTATTTGGAGCTTTACGCAAGTGAGACCAAACTAGCGGATGATGCCCTCAGCGCCATAGAGGCTCTACCAACTCTTGACCACCTGGACACACTTCCCACCATAACAGAAGTTAAGTGTGCTATAAATGAACTTGCATCTAGCAAGGCTTCAGGTAAGGATTGGATTCCAATAGAGGTTATCAGGAGTGGGCAAGACACACTCACTCTACAGATCCACCAGCTAATAGAGCTATGCTGGCGAAAAGGACAAGTCCCACAGGATTTCAAAGATTCAAGCATCATAACACTGTACAAGAACAAGGGTGATCGGAGCAACTGCAACAATTATAGGGGTATCTCACTTCTGTGTATTGTTGGAAAAGTATTTGCCAGAATTGTTCTGCGCAGACTTCAAGTCCTAGGAGATCAAGTCTACCCCGAATCACAGTGTGGCTTTCGACAGAACCGGTCTACCATTGATATGATATTCTCATTGCGACAAATGCAAGAAAAATGCCGTGAATAGAATCACCCACTGTTTATTGCCTTCATCGAAGTCACAAAGGCATTTGATTTGGTCAGTCGTGAGGGTCTGCTCAAGGCACTAAAGAAGATTGGCTGCCCACCAACTCTTCTGTCCATTGTGGAATCGTTCCACACAGGCATGAAGGATATAATCACGTTTGATGGTGCAACTTCTGAAGAGTTTGAAATCAAGAGTGGAGTTAAGCAAGGTTGTGTACTATCCCCCACCCTCTTTGGAATATACTTTTCACTTCTACTGAAATATGCCTTTCGTGATCAGGATGGCGGTATATACATTCTCTCACGGTCAGATGGCGGCCTCTACAATGCTCAGAGATTGAAGGCCAAGACCAAAATATGGAGGGTACTAATCAGAGAGTTGCTTTTTGCGGATGATGCTGCGATTACGACCCACTCTGAGGAAGAATTACAACATCTACTATCTGCATTCTCCAATGCTGAATTGTTCTGAATTTCGTTTAACAATTAACAAAAAGAAGACACAGATTATGTCACAAGGTGCACATGGTGTACCATCAATCTTTATTGACGACGCCGAACTGGAGATAGTAGACCATTTTACATATCTAGGATCAGAGGTAAATAGCAAATTATCCCTAGATCAGGAAATCAACATCAGGATTGGCAAGGCAGCAACAACAATGAACATGTTAGCAAAAAGAGTCTGGGAGAACAGGAAGCTTACTGCCAAAACAAAAGTCCTTGTCTACCAAGCCTGTGTCCTTAGTACTCTTCTTTATGGCAGTGAAACCTGGACAACTTACTCACGCCAAGAGAAACGTTTAAACAGCTTTCATATGCGGTGTCTGCGAAGAATACTTGGTATTAAGTGGCAAGACAAAATCACAAATACTGAAGTATTGGAAAGATCAGGTTGTGTGACGGTGTATTCCATGCTCAGTCTTCGTAGACTTAGATGGATAGGACACTGTTAGGAGGATGGATGATGGTAGAATACCAAAGGACATCTTTTTTGGTGAATTACATATGGGTAGGAGATCTCAGGGTCGGCCTCTACTACGATACAAAGATGTGTGTAAGCGGGACATGATTGATACAGGCATTGATAATGCACATTGGGAGCAAGTCGCCGCTGAACGTGTTGCATGGAGGGCAACTATCAGAAATGGAATAAAGACAAAAGGAGAAAATGATTGCAGATAAAGCACACACAGAGCGTGAGAGACGTAAGATGGTGCACAATGGTGGAAATGACCATGTTTTCACATGCACCTACTGTGGGCAAACATTTGCAGCAAGAATTGGCCTTACCAGCCACACTCGCCACCGCCATGGATCGTAGTTATTGCCATATGACAGTTATTAAGCCTTTTTGAAGCACAATGTACCAAACTATCGTCTGTCAAGACGGAAAGGTGCCAATGAGATAAACTGGTGTGTATACATGAGTCATATGACATGTTAATATATATATTGAAGGACTGTGGAAGATTATGGCAAAATATGGCTGTCCACGAAAGTTTGTCCAAATAGTGCGGCTATTTCATGACGGCATGCAGGCAAGAGTACAGGAAAATGGTGAGCTGTCTGAACCCTTTCCTGTCACCAATGGAGTGAAGCAAGGATGTGTCCTGGCACCAACACTGTTCAGCCTCATGTTTTCAGCCATGTTGATGAATGCCTTCGAGAACGACGACATTGGAATAGACATCAACTACCGTATGGATGGAAAGTTATTCAATCTCAGAAGGCTGAAAGCTAAAACCAAAATTAACAGTGGCACAGTCAGAGAGCTCCTGTTTGCTGATGATTGCGCTCTATACGCCAACTCAGAGGCGGACATGCAACATAATGTTTCAGCTTTCTCACATGCCTGTGCCAACTTTGGGCTCAATATCAACTTGGAGAAGACTGTAGTTATGTACCAGCCAGCTCCAGGGAATAATCACACTGTGCCGAATATCAAAGTGAATGATCATAGACTAAGTGTTGTGGACAAATTTACCTATCTTGGCAGCACCGTGTCACAAGCTGCCACAATCGATGACGAAGTGAATGCAAGAATCTCCAAGGCCAGTGCAGCCTTTGGCAGACTGTACAAGAATGTATGGGACAGAACTGGAATAAGCCTGCAAACAAAGCTAAAAGTCTACAAAGCAGTTGTATTATCCACACTGCTATATGCTTGTGAAACCTGGACTGTTTATCAGCGACACGCTAGGAAATTAAACCACTTCCACACAGTCTGCCTAAGGAAGCTACTGAAGATTAAATGGCAAGACAAGATTCCAGACACTGAAGTCCTAGAAAGAGCATCCATACCCAGTATCCACACTCTACTGATGAAGAATCAGATTCGCTGGGCTGGTCACTTGACTCGCATGCCAGATCACAGGCTCCCTAAACGAATTTTTTACAGCGAACTGCGTTGTGGTAAACGCTCCCAAGGTGGCCAGAGGAAACGTTTTAAAGACACTCTGAAAATTTCACTGAATGCTTTTGGAATTCATCATGACACCTGGGAGGCTGCAGCCAGAGACCGAAATTCGTGGCGTGCATCATTGCGCAAAGGTGCAGTTATATGTGAGGCAACCAGGACTGCAAGAGCTGTGAAGAAAAGGCAGGACAGAAAAACCACTGCAGGAAATCCTCCTCCAGAGACGTCAAGCATTCTTTGTCCACATTGTCAAAGAACATTTCGAGCCAAAATAGGCCTTATCAGCCATCTTAGAACCCACGGCTCCACACCTTCAACCCCACTGGATGAAATGAATGGTCATCATCATTCTTGATGGACAAACAACAACATATATATTGTGGTGTACACATGTGATGGATGACATTTATTTAGATAAACTGCTTTGTACACCTAAGATGGATGACATGTGTATAGATAAACGTTTGTGTATATATAATCGGGTTACGATCAAGACGACGATGAACATTGTTGAGTTCAGCATAATGAAGACATGGCGTAGCCAAGACCATGTGATATTGATAGAACTGCAAATAAGAAGTTGACATACAGATTCGCCGTGTATATAAATATGTTTTTTGTTTATAACACAGATGCTCCCTGGATTCACACAATGACAATGGAAACAGCAATGTCGAATAGAGGTTGGTCTTAGATTTAATACTTAATTATGATGTCGTTAAAATCATGAATTGTTTTTATTTCCTTCACTCGCTTTGAACTCAAGCGTAATCCATACACCTGCTATTAAATTTAGTGCACTGGACTGATGTTTGCGTGTGGATTAGCTTTCAATATTACCAGTGTCCCTCGCCATCATATAAACCCACTCCGATTTCAGAGGTACTTGTAATTTATGTCCTCAAGTAAAGGACGAGAAGTCAAAATTGTAGTCCAATCGACCGATGTAGGGGTTAATCAACACCTCGGCATCAGCACACCGGATGTTTAAGAACGAGCGCTCTTTTCTATTCGGCCATGCTGATATCCAGTTGATCTGTTGTTGTCGTAAAATGTAATGATGATGTCGTCAGTAATGATTAATGTGCAGTGGCGTGCAAAAGGGGGTGCGGGGGGGGGGTGGGGGGGGGACGGGGGGGGGGGGGGGGCCCCGGGGGGGCCAAAAACCAGCCCCGGGGGGAAAAGGGGGGGGGCAAAA
>JACEFZ010020322.1:0-110868 GCA_014155875.1 Cepaea nemoralis
AAATAATAAATCATACAATTCAACTGCGCATGCGTTTCCCTAGTTGCTTAGAGCATATTTAAAATATCATAATAACATGATTGATAGTAATGCCTTGATTGATCACTACACTTATTAATAATTCTGTTCAAGCATTCTGCGGAATTAGCAGATTTATGTTATGTTAAAGTTTTATATCCCTTACAGGACGTTGTAGTAAACACCAGCATTTTACTGCCGTTGTTCATGCCTTGGCAAGTTTTTAAGTTCAGTAGTTTGCTATTGCTTTTTGAACGACCGGCTCCCATACCAACACGTTAAATCCAGCGCGACACTGCAATTACCAGATAGCTAAATGGATACTTAGATAAGCTATGAGTACGGGACATAATCATCTAATGTTTTTCTACGGGAAATAACTAAAATTTTAGATATAGAATCATTTACCAGAAATAATTTTATTATCTCTCATTGGAATCTTTTTACTATTATTTTTTAATTGAAAGAATTAATATTAAAATGAGATCTTGTAAAACATCAGAAAACAAATTTCAGAGTTCTTACAATTTCTGACTCTTTAACTATTTACATTTAATAATCGACTTTTTATTGCTGTATCTTCCTACCAACTCTGTGCTACCAATGCCAAACCTGGACAATGACAGAAAAAGAGAAAAGAAAAATCACAACAACAGAAATGAGGTTCCTGAGAAGAATACTCAACGTATCAAGAAGAGATAAGATCAGAAATGAAGAAATCAGAACTAAAGTGGGGGTTAAAGCTGCTCTAGATTTTATTAGAAAGCAGCAAGTCAAATGGTTTGGCCATGCAAGTAGGCTACCAGTCAACAGCATGCCACAACAAGCAATGATGTACAGACCAGATGGAAACAGAGGAAGAGGCCGACCACGTAAACGTTGGACGGAGGGAATAACAGAATCCATGGGAATATCGATATACGAAGCCCATAACCGGGCACTCTCACGAAGTTTATACTTAACCTCGACACCGCAAGGTACAAGAGGAACATGATGAGATGAGATTGCTGTATTATTATTTATTTTTAAAATTCTAATGGTATACTTTAAATAACATTGTTTCTTTTTTTATTTGCTATCCCTCTCTGTGGGGGAAAACAATTTTTTACTGGCCTCATAGGGCCACACATAATAACAGATGATGGCAGAAGTTAGATAGAAGTTAAAGTGAGAATTGGAATGACCAATTATGCTTTTAACAGCATGCAATCAATATTAACATCTGGAGGGATTAACAACGAAAATGAGAATTGTCAAATGTTACGTATATTCAACTCTGCTGTATGGCGCGGAAGCCTGGACATTGAACAAGCAACTAGAAAGTCCCATAGAGGCCCTGGAGATGTGGATATACAGACAAATATTTTGTATTTCATGGAAACAAAAACAATCAAATGCAGAGGTTCTAGAAGTAGTTTTATCCACCAGGCCAACGACTCTGCAGAGAAACCACCGATCTGCCCACAGTTGGTATCCCCCTGACAACTATTCCAGAGTGAACTCCATGGACAGATGAACATAGACTATCACTACAAATCCAGACAAAAGTTAGAGGAATATTTGACAAAGAGGAACAGAACAGTGTACAGCGCAGAACAGCCACTCTCAGCTTTTTTGATGGCGAATACCCACAGCACCTCTGGATCCGAGTCTACACAGATGGGTCAGCACAAAATGCTGTTCGAAATGGAGAAGCGGGAGTGTATATAGAATTCCCAAATAATACTAGGGACACGGCCAGAGTTCCAACAGGAAAATACTGCCATAACTATGATGCTGAAATTGAGGCAATCAGATAGCAACAGATTAGTTAGTTAGTCGACAGATCATCCTCATTGCACATCGAACCATTCAGTCCATAAGTGCTCGGAACCCCTCCTCAGCAAATCCCGCAACGTGTAGCGGCTAACGACGCCAGTTCTGTGTTGGTTTATCAATCTTCTTTGGCTTCCTGCGTAGTGTTCTTGTTTGGCCACCCCTCTTTTAATTTGCTGCTCTCGCAGTCTGGCCATTGTTGTAGATTCACAGTCATCACTTGGTTCTCGCAACAGTCTTACTTCTCGTAGAGCATTCAGAATGTCAGCCTGGTCCATGGCGCGTCCGCCCTCCACAGTAGCCTCACCTGCGAGCTTGTCAGCCCGCTCATATCCTTGTACTCCCGCATGCCCTGGCACGAAGATGAAACTAATCTTTGCCAGTCGAGACCGCTCCAGAGGCAGCAACCATTCTCTTCGGATCGACCCCTCCTCTATCCTCTTGATCATGTTCATTGAGTCGCTAAGGAAACAAGCCCTAGTGAATGTCTGTGTCTCGAGCCATGTTATTGCTTTACTTACTGCCATGACTTCCATGGTCAGACTACTTGTGGTTTCAGTGAAAGCACCAGAGTCCTCTTTCACAAGATAGCCACAGAGAAATTACTAAACACCAGCCAAGGTACACAACCTGTGGTGCTATGGACAGATGCAAAATCAGTACTCGAGGCGCTCCTGTCTTTGAAATTGCCAGTACTAAGTGTCGTGAGTTATCCCTTCTTACCTTAGTGTCTTGAGATATATTACTTTTATAGTGTCGTCCCTGGAGTGAGGGGAATCGACACCCACATTTTTTCCCAGTTTCAATATCACTATTCTGGAGATATCCACCAGACTCCGTCCACAACACTCCCTCAGCCCAAGGACACCTTCTTCTCACTCTTGCTCACTGTCAAAGATCTGGATAAGAGTTTACAGAGTTAAGAATATAGGAAATAGAGCTAAGAGAGAGACCATTAGAGAACACCAGACAGAAGAGACACCAGCGCTATAAATAGCGTTACAACGGGACACACTTGTGTCAACCAAGAGGGCATTGAGTGTAAGTGAGCGAGGGTTTCCCAAGACACTAGGAAATTCGCCTCAACGAGTAACCATGGAGTACAGGTTACTCTAGTTAACTGACCAGCGTGCTGGGACACCACGCTACGCAAGACTCGCCAGCGCACGAAGGATCCAACGTCCGTGTTTGAACACGCAACTAGAAGCGTGGCTCAGACTGCGACTGAGACGGCTAGAGAGTAGACGTGTTCCTTATGAATACTATAAGTTTATAGACAATAGTGATTGTTAGACTGTAGATTCCATTCAGTGATTAATAGTATCATTATATTATCACCTCTTCATTGCATCTGTGTAACGTACAATGATGTTTATTGTCAATGAAGTATTCCGCTCGCGGAGCTTGTTTGTAATCAGCTCTAAATAAATTGTATCCCTTTTGCAAATGACACGAGTTATTATTTCGTGTGGTGCAAAAGTAGGGGAGTCCTGAAATACCTGTCGCAAGTAAGTTGCTGACACTCACCCCTGGATCATGCCCCCTCTCATTCCTCCCCAACACAACATACTCCACAACTCTAGCTTTACAATAATACAAAATAATTTATTAAGCAAAGAGTATGTGTGTGAGAAGTGTGTGTGTGTGTGTAATGTGTAGAATGTATGACGAATTCTAGTGTGTCTGTAGATTCAGAGCAGCAGATCAGGAGCCAAGTCAGATTATCATCACAGCAAGGGTACGCCACAACATGATAGCTTAGTACGTGTACATCTCACCCGGTGATGCGTCTTTTCTTCCAGACGTTGACTTTCTCCGAGATCCACTGGGTCGACTAGATGCATCATCCACCAAGAATGGTTATTGTATAACTCCAATCCTGTATCTGTCACTCACTATAATGACTAAGGTCCCTATAACTCAAATAAGTACGGATCACTGTACAGAGAAACTAGGTTTCAATGTCACCGGTCTCACATTTGTTCTAATCCATGTTCATAGATTGTCCCACACAAACTGTAAAGTACTTCTTCACTGCACTAAATTATTCCACGAGAACTTCATGTTCAAGATTCTTCTCTAGACTAACTTATTCCCCGAGAACTTCATGTCAAAATGTCTTTCTCTAGACTCTATTGTTCAGTGATATGTGGTGAAGAAAAGAGTATCACCCACCCTGGGTAAATCCCTCTTGTGAATGAATCGTTTAATGTCTTACTCCACTGAGCCAGTTTCGTTATGGACCCTCTGGATCCTAGGCCTAGCATAAACAGTGCTGATTTTACTTTCTTCTTGGTATTTATTCCTCTTATAAAATAAATGAATGTTAGTTGGATGTTCTTCTTAAGGCAGAGTTGACCACCATCAAACTCAGTGTAGAGCTTCCTCATAGACGTAGGGGAACCTGTTAGAAAAAGAGACCACATCTGGTGAAGGCCGCCTGATACTAATCCCTACTAGCTGAATGTAGGCCGACTGCCTTGCTCAGAGAGTTATCAGTGAACATACCTCTGTCAAGGATCAGAGTGGCTCATCCCTTAATTATGAATCAGGTTAAGACAAGGAAAGATCAATAACGGAGTGCAGAACCCCAGTGGGCAACCCACTGAAAGATCCCACCATTGGACACTTTCCCCACCTCCCAACCAATTCCTAATCTCTCCAAATATCACCCCGCTACACTATTCACACTAGCAGAACTATTTTACATTTCACACTAGTTAGTTTAACACTGCGACTGTCTATTGTCGCCGTCACTGTTTTTATACTTGACTATAAAGCAACCACTACGTTAAAGTTCAAGACTTCACTATCATTTTACTATTCTACATTATTAACATTTAAATGCTAAGTGTAGATACCCTATTATTTCCTAGGTCACAGTCCGAATTGAATCTCCAAATTTCCATGAAGGACACATGTTTTATTCTCAATTCTGGGATTAAACATGCGGGATTCTTTTCACTACGAGCACCGAGCTATTCAACACTTGAGCCTAGGTTAACTGTATTGTGCACTCCCGACAACAAGCTTGTTTTTATATATTCTGCTATTGACCTCGTGACGTCATTCTCCTGTCAACAACAGGTGGCAACCAAAACATGGCGGCGTTTTCTCCTTTTATCTTGAGTCTGCTTTAAGGCAACGGGGAAACTCTTTTTTCCCGTGTCTCCGCGGAATCATGATAGACCAGCGGCGCTTTTGATGTCACGGGTATGTGGCCTCTAGTTGCAAACAATTTGTAAGTTCGAATATAGCCTGTTTCTGTTGTTTCATCATCTATCGGGATTATCGTGGTTTCATGACACTAAGGACACTACTTTCTGAACTTAGCAGTCAGCAAAAGGTCACCATACAGTGGATACCATCCCACTGTGGAGTCCCCGGAAACGACAGAACTGATCGACTGGGTAAGGAAGGAGCAAAAAAAGAACAGCCTGATATGCCCATTACATACCACCAAAAGAAACGAATGGTCAAATCAGTCAGAAGGCCACCAAAATCTGCTCAAGACGACTACCACGTTATGGACTGACCAGAACAAGTCATTATTATGCGTCTCAGAACAGGACACAATAGATTACGCAACCACATGTATACACAATTCAAGATTGGTGAAACAGTCATGTGCACATGTGGATTGGCGTCGCAACAGCAGAGCACATACTCCAAGACTGCCCAAAATATAACATATCTAGGCAAACCTTCTGGCCTAAAGAGACGACAGCGGAAGATAAACTCTATGGATTGCTGTGTGAACTAAAAAAGACAGTTAAATTCATACAAGAGACAACATTGCAGTTATTGACATATTTCATGCGAACGAAAGAAGAAGACGAAAACATGTTAGGTATATGTGAGACCAGATGGATATTATTATAGAAAACAGACATAAAGACAATATTTCGCTTAATGAAAATGTATGTGAATTCTGTTCTTCTGTTCTCTTCTCTCCTGTTCTCTTCTCTCAATGAGTAATGAAATGTTGGAGGTAGCGGAATTGTGAGACTATGGTGAATATATCCTGGAAAGACGAAACGAACACTGAGGTTTAGCTGTAGGTGTTACAAGATCACCCATCAAAACCCTAAGGCAGTGGCTTCTCAACTGGTGGGGAATTCTTCCCGGCCGGGGGGGGGGGGGGGGGGGAATTATATGGTTTGGGGGGAGGGGGCGATTAAGATTACGCGTTAATACAAGAACCGATTATTTGATATTAGTTTTTCCCTCCATACTTTACGGTTCTGTGCTTCTCGCTCCTCTAAAATTTGTTTTATAACGTAAGTAGACCCGCAAATCACGTTTTATGTAGACGTCTAGACTTGTTCTAGTATGTGTTATTAAATGTAGCTTCCATTTTTACGTATACTATGCAGGGGCGGGGGGGGGGGGGATTTTTAGGGAGGAAATACGAACGCGGGGGAATGACATTCTGAACATAGGGGGATGGAGTGCATGGGCCAAAAAAAGGAATGTTCCGAATACGTGCATACTTCAGAACCAGTGCTAAACAACAACAACAACAACAACAACAACAACAACAACAACAACAACAACAACAACAACAAGGTCTACTACATAATGAAATTAAGAAAAATTATGACAACAGGTTAAAAAGAGGACATTATTCAACGGGTTTGTTCTCTTACGGACACGGAACCTGGTGCAGAATGGATACAAGTGCCAGCAGAGTGCGGTACGGCCTGTTCATTATGAATCGGTATGGACAGTTGGTGGAGATAATCAGATCAGGTAACTGTTGAGGCAGAAGTTCGGACTTTGATATTTAGAATGTTGTAGAATGATGTAGTCATCAACAAAATTGGGTCTGTTTTTTTTTACACGTATAATAAGGGGAGTCTCCATGGCGAAGTGGTCAAGCCGTCTGCCTTGGGCTCCGAAGGTTGTGGTTTCGATTCCGGTTCGCATCCTTCGGTTCATTAGTGTATTTTTTCGGAGGCTCCTGAGGGTCTTCGCTGGAGTTACGGAGTTCGTGCTTTTGTGCGATGTTTTCTGCGCTGCGGAAAGAGACTGAGCCATATGGGATCATCCCCTGTGCAAGGGTGTCGAACCTGTCGACTTTTAAGCGGATTTCTCTTATAGTAATACATTTTTAAAAGTCGCTTAAAAGTCGACACGGTCGACTTCATTGCACCGGATTTTTATCCCATATGGCTGTCTCTTTCCGCAGCACGGAAAGCGTTGCACAAAGCAATAACTCCGTAGCTCTTATAATAATAAATCATACAATTCAACTGCATGCGTTTCCCTAGTTGCTTAGGGCATATTTAAAATATCATAATAACGTGATTGATATTAATGCCTTGATTAATCACTTTTTTTTTCTCATATCCTTTACAGGACATCGCTGTCAATATCAGCATCGTTCCACTGATTGTTGATTTCTTGGCAAGATTACGCTTATTAGTTTGCCGTTGCTTTCTGAGCGACCGGCTCACATACCCCGTAAGTTACCGACGCGGAGAGAACAGATGCCAATTCTCGCGCAACGTCACGTTACTTACGAGATTGTACGAGATTACGGAGAAAGTCGTGTAACCTCTAGACCAGAGAGACATGCGGAATTAGCAGATTTTTTTTTTTTAAAGTTGCATATACCTTACAGGACGTTGCAGTAAACATCAGCTTTTACTGTCGATGTCGATGTCTTGGTAAGTTTTTACGTTCAGTAGTCTGCCATTGCTTTCTGAATTTCCGGCTCCCATACCAACACGTTAAAACCAGCGCGACACTATCTGCAATTACCAGATAGCTAAATTAAAATCACCTGGAAAAGTAATAAGTAGGGGACATAATCATCTAATAATATTGCAAGGGATATTACTATAATTTTCAATATTAAATCATATGCCAGCAATAATATCTTTAACAATCTAACAAATCTCTAATATATTCTATTGTACATGAAAGAATAATGTTCGAAGTCAGATATTATAAAGACAAGAAAAAGTCTTTCAGAATTCTTATATAACAATTTGAGAATTTTTATATATTTACATTTTATAATCAACGATGTATTTCCTACATTTATGTTTAAATATGTATATGTATACTTTCAATGAAGGTAACTTCCAACATTTTACATATCCCCTCTGTGGGGAAATCATTTTTTTACTGGCCTCCTAGGGCCACACATAATAACAGATGATCACTTCTCGGCCCTTTCGCTAAAATCAAAGTGTAGTATTCTGCGCTTGATCTTGCCAGGGCCAGGCATGATCACCCGACACGCGGGGACCTAATGGGGCGTTCTGGTCCCTCTGGGAACCGTGAGCCCTACTAAAAAAAACAATAATAATAACAGATGATGGCAGAAGTTAGGTAGAAATCAAACCGAGAATAGGAATAGCCAAAAATGCTTTCAACAGCATGCAATCAGTATTAACATCTAGAGAGATTAACAGCGCATTAAAAATGAGAATTGTCAAATGCTACGTATATTCAACGCTACTGTATGGCGCGGAAGCCTGGACATTGAACAAGCAACTAGAAAGTCGCATAGAAGCCCTGGAGATGTGGATATACAGACGAATATGTTGTATTTCATGGAAACAAAAACAATCAAATACAGAGGTCCTAGAAAAACTGGGAATGAAGAGAGAGTTGATGAAAGAAATAAAGAGGAGGCAAGTGAAATATTTCGGCCACGTTAAAAGACTTGATACTCTTATAAAAAAACACCCTGTAGGGCAAAGCTGAGGGCAAGCGAGCAAGTGGTAGACAACGATACAAGTGGGAAGATAACATCAAGAGATGGACGAACATCAGCCTGACAGAATGTACAGTCAGGGCGAGAGACAGACAGTGTTGGAGATCCATTGCAGCAAACCTTCATTGTGGAGACGGCACCTGATTGATTGATTGATTGATTGATTGATTGATTGATTGATTGATTGATTGATTGATTGATTGATTGATTGAGGTCCACAGAAAATTTAAAAAAAATTAACTACACCTATACCATCACCATCGTCATCATCATCATCATCATCATCTTCCACTTCTGCCGTCAAGCGTCGTGGGGAGGAATAAATGGCGCTCCAGCGCCCGATGGGCGGCACTGGATAGTGTCATTCCGTGTGATTGTACAATGTCTTTGATGTCGTCAATCCATTTTCTTCTTAGACGTCCTCTTGCTCTCGTCACAGATGATCTTTGATGTAAGGCCAGTGATGGTAGTTGATGGTGTTGCATTCTAACGACATGGCCAAACCACTTGATCTTCTGTCTTTCAATAAATGTGGCACAAGGTGTTGATCCCAATGTCTGTCTGATAACAGCATTTCTTACTGCCAACGTCTCACATGCACACAGGTATTCTTAAATCCTTCACACGCACTCAAGAAGACATCAGTCGTACGTGTGGTATTCACTGTTTATTCAGGAGAACCTGATCATCGTCACAATGTGCACACGAGGCGGTTAAATCGTTATATACAAAAGTGCCGCCTTACAAACACTTATAGCACTCAGGCAATTACACAACCCCTGCACTCAGATACTCGCCATCTTCAAACATGGCAAGCCAGCTAGCACTCTCGCAAAAGCTATACACTCGCTCCAGAAACACAAACGCCCTTCCTCTAAACTGTCCGAGTCCCGTCTGACGTTTTCACACTGGTAGGTTGGTCTCGTGGCACTGGACTACCGTGTCTCTCGTGACAACCGGGCTGTCTCAACAGTCACGTCGTACTGCAGTCCGCCCGTGTTGTGTTGGGTCGTTCAGTGTAATGCAGTCTAGTCAATTCAGGACAGAGTCCCGTAAACTTGTGTCCCCTTTTATAACTAGGTCTCGCCCTGTCTATGTCCTGTCTCTGACATCTCTGTATCCCCGCCTATGTCCCGTCTCTAATCTCTCTATTGTCCTGTAGATGTCCTGTCTTATGACATCTCTGCGCCCTTACCTATGTCCTGTCTCTGACATCTCTGTGTCCCCGCCTATGTCCTGTGTCTAATCTCTCTATTGTCCTTTAGATGTCCTGTCTATGACATCTCTGTGTCCCCGCCCATGTCCTGTCTCTAATCTCTCTATTGTCCTGTAGATGTCCTGTCTCTAATCTCTCTATTGTCCTGTAGATGTCCTGTCTCTGACATCTCTGTGTCCCCGCCCATGTCCTGTCTCTAATCTCTCTATTGTCCTGTAGATGTCCTGTCTTATGACATCTCTGCGCCTTTACCTGTGTCCTGTCTATCGTTATCTCTGTAGTCCCTGCCTATGTCCTGACTCCATTCTGTCCCTTGTCCTCTCTATGTCCTGTCGCTATTCCCCAACACTCTAACACTTACTCGGTTTCGGATAGTTAAGTTGGCAGCTCTCCTCGGGCATCTCATCTCGCAGGTGTTGATTTTGCAAAAGTGTGATTTGGATAAAGTCCAAATTTGAGATTGGTAGCATAGGGTCGGTGTGAATATGCTGTTTATTATCTGTCGTTTTGCGGACATGGGTATATTTGGAGGTTTCAGTAAGGGTGATAGTTGATATGTGAGTGCACTAGCTTTTTGACATCTGATTTCGATTTCTCTGTCCAATCTGCCATCTTCTGTGATCATACTCCAAAGATATTTGAATTCTTTAACTTGTTTCAGAGTTGTGCTATTATAACAGAGTAGCTGTTATAAGAGTTGGGAGGCAGTGAGGGGCTAGTTGGTGCGCAGCGAAAATATTTTAATATTCAGCAGTGCACGGGTGAGCACCATGGTTGGGAGTAGCTAGGGGGTGTTGTGGTGTGACGACAGGGAGTTAGAGGGTAGTAACCGCACTACCATCCGCCAGGGCAGTCGCAAGAGTTTGTTTGGTTCCATCTGGAATGCTTGATAATGAGCGGACCTTGGTTTTCAAAGACTTGAATCTTATTTTTGTCAACCGACTCGAGAATTACTCTGCCTTCGTTTGATACAACGACCAAATAAATGCTGAAACCAAAGACTGCGGAATTGAGTTGTTTATATTTCAAGATCAACCACTATACGTTACGAATAATATTGCCTCCTCTACATTGCTATCAATCAATTAATCATGTGCCATGCCGGAAGCGTGGGCGGTCATGATTCGCCATTTCACTCGATCACCAGAGTCGTGGATCAGCTCAGTGTTCCTGTCTCGTCCATGCCATGTGGCCAAGCCATCCAGGTATTTTCTTCTCGGTCTTCCTCTTGGTCTGTTATTCCCTTCGATCTTGCCAGCTGTCACTAAGTTCTCCAGTCCATTTCTTCTCATAACATGTCCAAAACATTTTGACTGTCTACGTCTAATTTCTCTAATCAATCTACGATTTTCATTTGTCTCTTGTAGTACTTGGTCATTGGTTTTTCTCTCTGTCCATGGTATTCTTTGCATTTTTCTAAGAAACCACATTTCTGCAGCCATCAGATGTTTTTTCAGCTTGACTGCACATTGTCCAAGTTTCACATCCATACAAAAGAACAGGCTCTATATATCCCCTCAACACTCTTTTTCTCGTTTCAATTGACATCATTTTATTGGTCAGAATGTTTTTCATCTTGCAAAAGGTTACTTTCGAAATGGCGATTCTTGTTCTAATCTCTTCAAGGCATCTGCCATCAGATGTTATGACTGTTCCGAGATAATTGAACCGATTCACTTGTTGAAGAATATTCCCATTTACTTGTATATTACATTGTGGTGCTTCGTGCTTCCTAGTGACAACCATAACCTGTGTCTTCCTACAATTTAATTCCAACCCCAGCTGCTCACTGTGTACAACCACAGCATCTACTAATTGTTGCAGATCCTGTGCATTGTCTGCAATCAATACTGTATCATCTGCACATCTAATGTTATTTATGTTTCGTCCTCCAATGCTGATTCCATTTAGGTCTTCTACATTTCTGAAAATATTTTCACTGTATAGGGAAAAAAGATCTGGAGACATTACACATCCCTGCCTAACACCTCTCTTAATAGGTTGATATTGTCCTACTTCATTATCAATCCTTATGGCAGCTTGTTGTTTCCAATATATGTTTTTTATAAGTCCAATGTCTTTCCCATCAATTTGTAGATCTGAAAGCATATCCACAATGTTAACATGTCTAACTCTATCAAAAGCTTTTGTGTAATCAATAAAGCAAAGATGTATATCATTGTTTACTTATAAAGCACGTTCAATAACTGTTCGCAGCATATACACAGCATTTACTGTACCCTTTCCTTCTACAAACCCACATTGTTCTTCCCCTATTTCAGGTTGTATTTTCTTCCTCACTCTTTGCATGATAATTCGTAACAAAATCTTTGTGATGTGACTCATTATACTAATTGTTCTATGTTGATCACATTCTAAGGTTCCCGATTTCTTTGGGATTGCAATAAATACAGAATTACATAATTCAGAAGGTATATCTCCAGTATCATATAATGTGTTCATCAGTCTAGTGACTTGCTATAGTCCAAATTCTTCTAAAGCTTTAATCATTTCTGTTGTGATGTTATCTGCACCGGGGGCCTTGCCAGCTTTCATATGCTTAAGAACATTTCGAACCTCCATCTCCAAAATTGGCGGTCTTTCATTATTAAATCTAATAGCATACTGTTCCTCTCTGCTATCATCATAAAGGTGTTCACATAATCTGTCCATACATGTAGAATCTGATCTTTTTCTATTATGATTTTGCCATCTTTAGTTTTTTAGACAGCCTGTTGATGTACTTGTTCTTTTATTAGTAAGTTCCTGAATTCTTTTGTGCACTAATTGGTATTTTGACTGTTGTGTTGTTTTTCAATTTCTAAGCACTTTTCCTCAAACCATGATTCTTTGCCTTCCTACATAATACTCTGACTTGTCTGTGAATTTCTTCATATTTGGCAGGATTATTTTTTGTTGAGTCTTCTTGTTTCCATTAAGTGTAAAATTTCCTCAGTCATCCATTTCTTACGACCCACCTTCTTTAATTTTGGAATAGTTGTTTCTGCAGCCACATTGATTGAATTCTTTAACATTTCCCATTGATCACCCACATCCTGGAATAGGATCTCTAGATCAGACAATATTTCAAATCTGTTCTGTACTTCTATGTTGAATTTGTTTTGTATTTCCTTGTCATTACTCAATGTACACAAGTCATATTTAGTGTTTCCTGTTATATACTTGACTTTCTTCAACTTTATCCTCAATGTTCCTGTGAGTAATCTGTGGTCACTATAACAATCAGCACTGGGAACTGTTTTTGCTATTGTTAATGCGTTTCTAAATCTTCTGCTAATGAGAATGTAGTCAATCTGGTTTCTAATCCTGCTATCAGGACTCCTCCAGGTCCATAATCTTCTAGGGTGTTGCTTGAACCAGGTATTTCCTACAATCATTTCCTGTTCTTTTGCCCACTCTACTAGTCTGTATCCTCTTTCATTTCTCTCTCCTAAACCATAGTTTCCTACTGTGTATCTATCCTCTTGATTTCCTACTTTTGCATTGAAGTCCCCTATTACGATGTTTATTTCTGAATTTTTACATTTCTTTACATTGCTATAGGGGTTGGTAATTTGGCGCCTACGCAACCAGGATTCGAACTTGGACAAGTGGATTGTCGCGGCAGTGGAGCCGCTTTGTTCCTGGGCTTATCAGAGCCGCAAACTTGCACTCTACCGTGTTCCTGGGCTTACTAGAGCCGCTGCCCTGTACATCATCGTATTCCTGGGCTTAGCAGAGCCGATGCCGTGCACGTCATTGTGTTCCTGGGCTTGTCAGAGCCGCTATCATTGAGGTCGTCGTCGCTGTGTTGCTGAACTGACCTAGCTGCTGTCCTTGAGGTCGTCGTCGCTGTGTTGCTGAACTGACCTAGCTGATGTCCTTGAGGTCGTCGTGGCTGTGTTGCTGGACTGACCTAGCTGATGTCCTTGAGGTCGTCGTCGCTGTGTTGCTGGACTGACCTAGCTGCTGTCCTTGAGGTCGTCGTGGCTGTGTTGCTGGACTGACCTAGCCTAGCTGCTGTCCTTGAGGTCGTCGTCGCTGTGTTGCTGGACTGACCTAGCCTAGCTGATGTCCTTGAGGTCGTCGTCGCTGTGTTGCTGGACTGACCTAGCCTAGCTGCTGTCCTTGAGGTCGTCGTGGCTGTGTTGCTGGACTGACCTAGCCTAGCTGCTGTCCTTGAGGTCGTCGTGGCTGTGTTGCTGGACTGACCTAGCCGCTATCATTGAGGTCGTCGTGGCTGTGGTTGCTGGACTGACCTAGCCGCTATCATTGAGGTCGTCGTGGCTGTGTTGCTGGACTGACCTAGCCGCTATCATTGAGGTCGTCGTGGCTGTGTTGCTGGACTGACCTAGCCGCTATCATTGAGGTCGTCGTGGCTGTGTTGCTGGACTGACCTAGCCGCTATCATTGAGGTCGTCGTGGCTGTGTTGCTGGACTGACCTAGCCGCTATCATTGAGGTCGTCGTGGCTGTGTTGCTGGACTGACCTAGCCGCTATCATTGAGGTCGTCGTGGCTGTGTTGCTGGACTGACCTAGCCGCTATCATTGAGGTCGTCGTGGCTGTGTTGCTGGACTGACCTAGCCGCTATCCTTGAGGTCGCTGTGTTGCTGGACCGACCTAGCCTAGCTGCTGTCCTTGAGGTCGCTGTGTTGCTGGACCGACCTAGCTGCTATCCTTGAGGTCGCTGTGTTGCTGGACCGACCTAGCCTAGCTGCTGTCCTTGAGGTCGCTGTGTTGCTGGACCGACCTAGCTGCTGTCCTTGAGGTCGCTGTGTTGCTGGACCGACCTAGCCTAGCTGCTGTCCTTGAGGTCGCTGTGTTGCTGGACCGACCTAGCCTAGCTGCTGTCCTTGAGGTCGCTGTGTTGCTGGACCGACCTAGCCTAGCTGCTGTCCTTGAGGTCGCTGTGTTGCTGGACCGACCTAGCCTAGCTGCTGTCCTTGAGGTCGCTGTGTTGCTGGACCGACCTAGCCTAGCTGCTGTCCTTGAGGTCGCTGTGTTGCTGGACCGACCTAGCCTAGCTGCTGTCCTTGAGGTCGCTGTGTTGCTGGACCGACCTAGCCTAGCTGCTGTCCTTGAGGTCGCTGTGTTGCTGGACCGACCTAGCCTAGCTGCTGTCCTTGAGGTCGCTGTGTTGCTGGACCTGACCTAGCCTAGCTGCTGTCCTTGAGGTCGTAGTCACTGTGTTGCTGGACTGACCTAGCCGCTATCCTTGAGGTCGCTGTGATGACGGGGCTGACCAGCTACCATCTTTGACTGTCGGGGTGTCGCGCTGGACCGACCTAACCGTTAACCGCTGACTTGTTGGAGCCTGACTTGGGCAGAGGATAGGACTCGCACGCCCGGTGAAGTGACCATAATTAAATATATTAAATATAAATTTGGTTAGTCGTAATTATAGTAGAAGCTAATTGTTATAAGAATTGTAATTGTAATGGAGGATCAAGATGTCTCACTGGGTCAGGTATTAGGAAGCATATAGAATAAGTAGGATATTGTTTTTATGCTGAGACAACGTACTGAGTAAATATGAACCACCTAAATAGAGACGTAGGACGCGTGACTGCATGGTTGGGAGAGTTAAAAGTGGCAGTCAGCGAGGTCGAATGTTTTGTACACTGGTTGCAGAGTAGAACTAATGTAAGAAATGATGGGATAAAAAAGAATAACAAGAATAACCGAGGACAGCCACTGGTTAAGGAAACCAGAAGGCAGCATAACCTTGTATATAGAAGCAGTTACGTTGAGCCAGATATGACTAAGGTCAGGAGCGGCGACAATAGAAGCAGGTATGAAAGGTTGGGCTGGTATAATGATCAAAGATACAGAAATGTGCCTGAGAGAAATCTTTCAACAAAACAATGGGGTTGGCCCTCCCATAGTGCAACCGCAAGAAAGAGGCGGGGTGACTGGTTCGAGCAAAGACAGAGACGATATTTAAATTCAGGGTTGGAGGACAGATTTGAATACATAAATAAGATCCCAAATGCTCCTAAGGTGGTTGCAAATGTTAGGGTTGGACGGGAAAAGAAGATGTTATTGATAAAGAAAATAGACCGGGGGACACAGACGCAGACAGGTAATACGAGAGAGTATACTACTCAAACTCAAATAGATACTGTGGACAAGAAAACCCAGGCACAACCAACTAGCAAAATAGCAAGAGTTAGTCAAACCAAGGTAGTGGAAATTGTGAAATCACCTCAGGTGAAATTAGAAAAGTGAGACACAGTTAAATTTAAGGAGGATAGACAAACAAAGACAAAAGATACCAGGAGGAACATTAGAAAACCTGCTATGGCTAGGTCTACAACAAGTTTGTTGGTGAAAGTAGGGGATGATACAACAAGTTTGTTGGTGAAAGTAGGGGATGATACAACAAGTTTGTTGGTGAAAGTAGGGGATGGTACGACAAGTTTGTTGGTGAAAGTAGGGGATGATACAACAAGTTTGTTGGTGAAAGTAGGGGATGATACGACAGATGTGTCAGACTCCTCAGAGGGGGACATTGAATATATCCCTGACCGGAGGATGAAAGGTGGCAGAAATAAAAAAAAAATATCAGGTGTGCTAGTTCCGATTACAGAGATGTTGCTTCCTCGTCTGCGGTAAAATATGGTAAACAAGTTGATGGAACTATAATTAGTGAATCTTCGGAGGACGAAATAGGCAGATATAAGAGATATAGCGAATTTAGTGTTCAGACTGACGCCATAAAGACACGAACAGCAAATAGAGGTAATAGAAAGAAAACAGTTAAGAAGAATAAAAGTACTAGGGAGGTAGCTGGATTAGGAATTAACCCGACGTGTACAGAAGATGACACGAGGATGTTAAGGCCAGATTACTTTCCCGATAGAAAGAGCAGGTGGTATACGTGAGGATTGAAGTATTTTGTAATTGAGGTTGGAGTAATTCGAGTTTGATGCGAGTTACTGTCGCAAATAGACAAACCGAGTAAGTAATATATGATGTTGGGGGGGGGGGGGGGGGGCTGGAATAGCTCAATGGTGTTATTTTGTGCGGTGAAGAGTGAAAAGCGGTGGAGAATCATAGCATGTGATATATAATGTTAGGGTCGGTGTGACACCGTCTTGTGTTTTGCCAATTGTGTACTCGAATATAGAAGAGCGAGCGTAGGGATAAGTGAATCAGCCATGGAGTTATGATAGATTGGGCAGTGTGGGTGTTATAGCTTGACAATAGTGTGAGAAAAGTGACAAGAGGGAAAATGTAGAAAGATTATTTTTTCGAGAAAACAGAGTGGTTGAATATCGGAGTAATCTGGTCTGGTTTTGTTATAGATACGTAGAGAGTGTCCTTACGTGCATAGTGTGCATAATGTGGACAAGCCTGTGTTCGTTGTGGTGTTTAGAGAGTGGATAATGTGGAGCTTTGAAATGTTTTTTGTCTGGAATGCACGGATAGAACGATGTGGGGTTCTTAAAATAGTGCATGAATGTACAGCAGGACGGCTAATATAGCTCAGAGTTGGAGAGCAGTGAGAAGTGAGACTGTGTATGAATCACTAGAAAAGATGCACTGTCTGAGTGAATATAATATACGCGTGCTGAAAGGAGAAGTTAAGAAGAACGCTTATGGTGCGTTGAGTGGTTAGTACTTCGTGTTGAGTAGCCAGGGAGGCCTATTATACGTCAAGAATATTGATTTAATGTTTAATTTTTTTCCCTTTGAAGCAACAATATCGGCACGTTGGGTTGTCGCGATGCGAGAAAAGTGACTGGAGAGATGATGCATGGGTTTCTACTGAATGTGAAGGACAACGAGTGCTTAGATTGTCCCGTGGGGTTGAGGTTTGTGATGATTGTCTTCAGGATGGATAGTGCGTATCAGGAGCGAAAGTGCGAATGACCATCACGAATGTCGGTGTCGGAGGGTCGTGAGGAATGTGAGTAGGCGTATGCATAACTAATCAGCTGAGCATGAGTGTGTTGTGACAAGAATAAGTGAAAAGTGATGGGTGGATATACGAGTATCTACCTGTTGGTGATGGGTGGATATACGAGTATCTACCTGTTGGTGATGGGTGGATATACGAGTATCTACCTGTTGGTGATGGGTGGATATACGAGTATCTACCTGTTGGTGATGGGTGGATATACGAGTATCTACCTGTTGGTGATGCTGATAAGGTAAGCTGGGAGGTAAAGAGTGACGAAGCATGTTAGAGTAGAATGTTTATTACGAGCTTGAGGAATGTAGATGATGCGAGAGAATGTAGCGTTTGTTGCGTCAGGTGGACGAGGAAGTTGAATTGCGAGAATGCGAGGTTGAAAGTAAATGTGATGAATGGAAACTAACTAGTGTTATGGGAGAATGTAGTGTCTGTGGCGTCAGGAGTATGTTGTGTTCCCCAGACCTGGTACAAGTAGAAGTGAGGTTAGTGTAGAGGTTTTCCCCAGACTTGGTACCATTAGGAGCGAGGCTGGTGTAGAGGTGCTTCCAGACCTGGTACCAAAGTATCGAATTGAGGTAGTCGAGTAGTGTAGAATGGTATAATGAGAAAATAAATAGGCTGGGTTGCGATTGATAAATAGGTGGAAGTGGCTGTTGAACTTCCAGAAATTGAGATATGAATGGTCATTTGTGGTTAGTGACTTTTGTTGGGGGTATATGTTATTTTGCATTATTGTAGAAAAGCCTGTCCGTAAAAGCGACAGAATTAAGGGGGAAAAAGGGTGTGTATTTATTTGTTGAATTGTTTTTAATTGCTTCTTGTTTGGAAGGAGTTAGCATTACAGTGTGTTCAGTTTGTAGTTGTATATATTATTTTATATAATGTTGGGGGATAGACGCTGTCCATATAAGCGACAGATTTTAGGGTAGAAATGTGTTGCATCTTGATTTGTGGTTTGAAACATTAGATGTTAGCATATTAGTTTGGCCAGTTGTTTTGAGTTGTAATTTTAAGTCCGTAAAAGTGACAGAATTATTATGGTATTTAGGATTGAGTTATCGTTGATCAGTCTTGGATTTGGTTCTAAATAATGTTGCTTTGTGGTGTTGTTGTTGTTGTTTTTTTTTTGTGATGTTAAAATAGAGTTTCATTTACGTTGGGTTACAACCTGAGGGTGTATTTAACGCTGTAAGAGTGGCCAATGGCGTCCTTGAATTGGAGTATTTGCACGTTGAGTTGTTAGGATGTGGTGCCCATAATAAATGGACATATTAATTGCGTCCTCGGGATTTGTTTTGTGGTTGACATTACATTTCGAGGTCACTATAAGTGAAGTTATCGTTCTGAGCCATGATAATTGGTGATGTCCATAATAAATGTACATTTAGTGGCATCTTCGGGTTGCTGTGGTTAACAACATAACCTGAAGTAACTAGGAGATGGATAGCGTTCAGTGCCATGAGGTTGCAGGGTTTTAAGAGGTGTTGCCCATAATAAATGGACATAGATCGCATCTGGGGTTGCTGTAGATATCAGCATAACCTAGGGTGGACATGGATTGAGTGCCATGAGGTAGAGGTTTTGGGAGGTGACGCGGGATGCCCATAATATATGGACATGACTAGAATGTGGGATTGCTGTGGTTAGCAGCATACCCTGGGGTGGACAGGGTGGACGTTCAAAGCCATGAGGACATTGGTAGTATATTTTTGGTTGCTGTAGATATCAGCATAAAGTGAAGTAGACATAGATTACGTGTTGTTCACAGTCATGAAAATGATGGATAGATAGAATTTGGGTTGCTGTGGATATCAGCATAACCTGTAGTGGCCATTGTTTAAATGACGGGTTTTAAGTATTGATACCCATAATAATAGACCATTTGATAGGAGGCTCAATTATGATGGTTTGTGCTTGGAGTTTTTAGACTTTATTCCATAAAGTCTCAATGAGACAATGGAGGGTAAATGTGAGTGTTTTTGGATTTATTTTTTTTCTTGAAGTGTTCTTCTTATCTTCTCTGGTGCGCACCAGTTCTGAGTCTTTCTATCCTGTGTGGTGTGGGTGGCTTCAAGAAGGTTATGTGGAATTTGTTTGAGTGAAGTAATAATTCTAATAATGGTGATGTATACATGTTAATGATAATAGTAGGATATAAGAATGGAATCTAGTGAGGTCTTAAGCGGATTGCTGTGACCATGAGAAAAGGATGACGAAGAAGAAGCAGAAATGGTTGAGTATAGTATTTGAGTAAGGTGCTGGGGAATAGTGGATAGCCATAATTTCCATGAGTAGTTGGGAAATGTGGTGGGTAATAGCGGATAGCTATAAATCCCATAGGTAGTTGAATAATACTGGATAGTAGTCGCCGGGAAGACTCCTACGAATGGTTTGATTTTGACTTACGAAAAGTCCCTGGGTATATGTTTGAATAGAATTTTTTTTGAGTGTATCTTTTTAGAATTTATGAGTTGAGTGTTAAAGTTAGGGAAAATATAGGTTTTGTTCCCAGACTTTTCTGGGAAAAGTCTTGGTCGTAGAGTAAGAAGGCATATATAACTGAGTAGCTGTTATAAGAGTTGGCCAGACTAACATGGCTCGAGACTCAGACATTCACTAGGGCTTGTTTCCTTAGCGACTCAATGAACATGATCAAGAGGATAGAGGAGGGGTCGATCCGAAGAGAATGGTTGCTGCCTCTGGAGCGGTCTCGGCTGGCAAAGATTAGTTTCATCTTCGTGCCAGGGCATGCGGGAGTACAAGGAAATGAGCGGGCTGACAAGCTCGCAGGTGAGGCTACTGTGGAGGGCGGACGCGCCATGGACCAGGCTGACATTCTGAATGCTCTACGAGAAGTAAGACTTTTGCGAGAACCAAGTGATGACTGTGAATCTACAACAATGGCCAGACTGCGAGAGCAGCAAATTAAAAGAGGGGTGGCCAAACAAGAACACTACGCAGGAAGCCAAAGAAGATTGATAAACCAACACAGAACTGGCGTCGTTAGCCGCTACACGTTGCGGGATTTGCTGATGAGGGGATCCGAGCACTTATGGACTGAATGGTTCGATGTGCAATGAGGATGATCTGTCGAATAACTAACTAACTAACTAACTATAAGAGTTGGGAGGCAGTGAGGGGCTAGCTGGTGCGCAGCGAAAAGATTTTAATATTCAGCAGTGCACGGGTGAGCACCATGGTTGGGAGTAGCTAGGGGGTGTTGTGGTGTGACGACAGGGAGTTAGAGGGTAGTAACCGCACTACCATCCGCCAGGGCAGTCGCAAGAGTTTGTTTGGTTCCATCTGGAATGCTTGATAATGAGCGGGCCTTGGTTTTCAAAGACTTGAATCTTATTTTTGTCAACCCACTCGAGAATTACTCTGCCTTTGTTTGATACAACGACCAAATAAATGAAGACTGCGGAATTGAGTTGTTTATATTTCAAGATCAACCACTATACGTCACGAATAACATTGCCTCTCCTACACTGCTATGCTATTTATCTGTATACTTAGTGGACCAGGCTATCTGCTAACTTGCATTACTTCGGATTTTGCTGTGTTTATACTCACATTGTATCTGCTGCATGTTTAACTCAGATTATTAATATGATTTTGTAGTCTGCCCTCATCGCTGTAAAACAGGCACTGATCGTCTGCAAGTAGAAGGTCATTTATTTCCTGTGGATCAGTTGTTTCATCTGGAGTAAAGAGTTCTAAATTTTCTGAATCTGTTCTGTCAAGGCTTGCTTCTTTAGATTTTCTGCCCACGTAGATATTAAATAGCAGAGGAGAGAGCACACATCCCTGTCTCACTCCTGTATTGACTGTGAACATATCTGATATACCATCTTGTGTTATTACTGCACTTCGGCTCAAGTGGTACATGGCTATAATGTTTTCTAGCAGTTGTCCCTTGTATCCCGTGGTCTTCAAGGGTAGTCTATAATTCGTATCTGTCTACTCTATCGAAAGCCTTTTCCTGATCTACAAACACAATATTCTGCTTGTCACTATATTCGATGTTTTTTTTCACATATTTGTCTAAGTATAAATAGTGCATCAGTGCAACTTTTACGTTTCCAAACACCGAATTGTACTTTGCTTAACTGTTGTTCATTCACCAGACCTGGAGTGGAACATTACACGAATTGTTGGGAAACAACTTGGTGACAGTGACCATCGGCCAGTCTTTCTAACTGTAGAAAATGAGCTTGTAAGTGAAAGCAGCACCCTCTCAAGGTGTAGCTACAAGAAAGCAGACTGGGCAATGTACAAGCATCGCACCAGCATACTGGTTAAAAACCTGAACACTGAGAAGGACATAAATAAAGTAGTTGAAGAGTTTGGGAAATGCATACTACAGGCAGCACGAGAAACAATACCAAGAGGAGCCCTTAAACATTATAAACCCTACTGGAATAGTGAACTGGAACAGCTGCATAATGATGTGGATGTATGTAGAAATCAAGCAGAGGCCAATCCCAGCCAAGAGCACCACAATAAATTCCAGCATGCAAAAGCCACATTTCAAAGGGCCCAGCTGCAGGCTAGACGGAAAAGCTGGCAGGAGAAAACAGAGTCACTGAACTTTGAAAGAGACGCAAGGAAGTTATGGAGGCTAATAAAACAGCTTAACGATGAGGGCACAGGGAGAAACTCAAAAATTGCGCTACATAAAGACGGACACATCTTAACAGGAAAGCAAGCAGCTGACCATTTTGCGGACTCATTCGCACAAGATAACAATATTGAAATTAGTCCAGAGAAACAACAGGAGATTCAAGAGAAATGGCAAAATACAGGACAGAAGGAAATTGTACATGAGGTTATGGAGACACCTATCACATTCAGTGAACTGGAGCTAGCCATATCAAAACTGAAAATGAGAAAATCACCAGGAGCTGATGGTATCTCCAATGAAATGATCAGGAACCTAGGAACAGAGGCCAAAGCAAAGCTGCTACAGATCTTTAATAATACATGGACCTTAGGCAGTGTTCCACAAGTCTGGATAGAAGCAATCATGATACCCCTCCTAAAATCTGGGAAAGACAGTTCCATTGCCTCCAGCTACAGACCCATTAGCCTCACCTCACAATGGAACGCGTCATCAATCACATACTACAGTGGTACATTGAAAGTGAAAACATCCTTGTGCCACAACAGGCTTTCTTTAGGCAGTGCTACTCTACGGAAGATCAGACAACCTACCTCTCTCAAGAAGTTGTGGATGCATTCCAAGAAAGAAGCTGGTACTTGCGGCTTGGATAGATCTGAAGAAAGTCTTTGACAAAGTCTGGAAAGAAGGTCTGATGAAGAAACTGAGAAACTGTAAAGTCAATGGAAGAATGTACAAATGGGTAAAAGCATACTTGCACAACAGAAGAGCCCGAGTACAGATAGACGGTCTCAAGAGCAAGAAAGTACTATTGCGTCACGGTGTTCCCCAGGGCGGAGTCCTGTCCCCAACACTTTTTCTAATCTTCATCAATGATCTTGTTGCTAATCTACCCGATGGAATTAAAGCGGCAATGTACGCTGATGACCTGGTTTTGTGGAGCGCAAATGAACATGCATCAGTGGCCACCATATTGCTACAGAGAGCTGTAGATACATTTGTTGCATGGGCGGATAGATGGTGTATCAGAATAAACACTGACAAGTGCAGGCACCACTCTATTTACCCTTTCTCCGAAACAAAAGGCAGGGAGCTTTCAGATAAATGGAACACCCCTAAGAGAAGATAAGGAACCAGCATACCTTGGTGTAACATTCGACGACAGGCTGACATGGAGAAAGCACATCAACAAAGCAGTAGCAAAAGCCAGAAGGAAAATTGCCATCCTGAGAAAGCTAACTGGAACCACTTGGGGAGCCAGTGGGAAAATACTTAGCAAAGTTTATCAACAGAGCATACGACCACACTTAGAATACGGGTCAACTGCGTGGTGTTCAGCATCAAAAACTACATTGCAGGAGCTGGACAAGGTGCAAAATCAAGCTCTTAGAGTCATCACAGGAGGGATGAGATCAACCCCTATAGTAGCAATGGAGAAAATGGGGAGGACACAAGCTTTAAGAGAACGCAGAGATACAAAAACACTAATACAAGCAGACAAGTTTCTCAGCTTGCCAGGCCCCCCTATGAAGAACCGATGTGAAAATTTAGCTATGGGGCGGTTGAAAAGAAGTAGTTTCATCCACCAGGCCAAACAAATCTGCAGAGAAACCATCGATCTTCCCACAGTTGGTATCCCCCTGACAACTATTCCAGAGCGAACCCCGTGGAAAGATGAACATAGAATATCGCTACAAATCCAGTCAAAAGTGAGAGGAATATTTGACAAGGAAGAACAGAACAGTGTACAAGCGCAGAACAGCCACTCTCAGCTTCCTTGATGACGAATACCCACAGGACCTCTGGATCCGAGTCTACACAGATGGGTCAGCACAAAATGCTGTTCGAAATGGAGGAGCGGGAGTGTACATAGAATACCCAAATAATACTAGAGACACGGCCAGAATTCCAAAAGGAAAGTACTGCCATAACTATGATGCTGAAATTGAGGCAATCAAGATAGCCACAGAGAAATGACAAAATACCAGCCATGGTACACAACCTGCGGTGATATTGACAGATGCAAAATCCGTAATAGAGGCGCTCCTGTCTGGGAAATTGCCAGTTCTGAGGACACTACTTTCTGAACTTAGCAGTCAGCGTAAGATCACCATACAGTGGATACCATCCCACTGTGGAGTACCCGGAAACGACAGAGCTGATCGATTGGCTAAGGAAGGAGCAAAAGAAGAACAACCTGATGTGCCTATTACATACCACCAAAAGAAAAAAATGATCAAATCAATCAGAAGGCCACCAAACCTTACTCAAGACGACTACCACGTTATGGACAGACCAGAACAGGTCATTCTTCTGCGCCTCAGAACAGGACATAATAGATTACGCAACCACATGTATACAAAATTCAAGATTGGTGACTCAGCCATGTGCACATGTGGTTTGGCGTCGCAGACAGCAGAGCACATACTCCAGGATTGCCCAAACTACAACATATCCAGGCGAACCTTCTGGCCTAGAGAGACAACAGTGGAAGATAATCTCTATGGACCGCTGAATGAACTAAAAAAGACTGTTAGATTCATACAAGAGACAACATTGCAGTTATAAACATATTTCAGGCGAACGAATGAAGAAGAAGAATATCATAATAACATGATTGATTGTAATGCCTTGATTGATCACTACACTTATTAATAATTATGTTCAAGTATTCTGCGGAATTAGCAGATTTTTTTTAAAAAGTTGCATATCCCTTACAGGACGTTGCAGTAAATATCAGCATTTTACTGTCGTTGTTGATGTATTGGCAAGTTTTTACGCTCAGTAGTTTGCCATCGCTTTCTGAATGACCGGCTCCCATACCAACACGTTAAAACCAGCGCGACACTATCTGCAATTACCAGATAGCTAAATTAAAATCACCTAGAAAGGCAATGAGTAGGGGACATAATCATCTAATAATATAGCAAGGGAAATTACTAGAAACGTAAATATTAAATCATATACCAGCTATAATATTATTACCATTCCTACAAATCTCTCATGTATTCTATTGTAATTGAAGGAATAAAGTTCAAAGTCAGATATTATAACTAAGCAAAAAGACTTTTAGACTTCTTATACGAAAATTTGAGACTCTTTATATATATACATTTTATAATCAACGTTGTAGTTCTACATTTAAGTGTGAATTTTTAAAGATATACCTTCAATGTAAGGATCTTTAGAAATGTTTATATATTCCCCTCTGTGGGGAAATCATTTTTTTACTGGCCTCCTAGGGCCACACATAATAACAGATGATCGCTTCTCGGCCCTTTCGCTAAAATCAAAGTGTAGTATTCTGCCCTTGATCTTGCCAGGGCCAGGCATGATCACCCGACACGCGGCGACCTAATGGGGCGTTCTGGCCCCTCTGGGAACCGTGAGCCCTGCTTAAAAAAAAAAAAAAACAATAATAATAACAGATGATGGCAGAAGTTAGGAAGAAATCAAAACGAGAATAGGAATAGCAAAATATGCTTTCAACAGCATGCAATCAGTATTAACATCTAGAGAGATTAACAGCGCATTAAAAATGAGAATTGTCAAATGCTACGTATATTCAACGCTACTGTATGGCGCGGAAGCCTGGACATTGAACAAGCAACTAGAAAGTCGCATAGAAGCCCTGGAGATGTGGATATACAGACGAATATGTTGTATTTCATGGAAACAAAAACAATCAAATACAGAGGTCCTAGAAAAACTGGGAATGAAGAGAAAGTTGATGGAAGTAATAAAGAGGAGGCATGTGAAATATTTCGGCCACGTTAAAAGACTTGATACTCTTATAAAAAACATACTGGAGAGCAAGGTTGACCGCACGCGAGCAAGTGGTAGACAACGATACAAGTGGGAAGATAACATCAAGAGATCGATGAACATCAGCCTGACAGAATGTACAGTGAGGGCGAGAGACAGACAGTGTTGGAGATCCATTGCAGCAAACCTTCATTGTGGAGACGGCACCTGATTGATTGATTGATTGATTGATTGATTGATTGATTGATTGATCGACTGAGGTCCACAGAAAATTTAAAAAAAAATTAACTACACCTATACCATCACCATCGTCTTCATCATCTTCCACTTTTGCCGTCAAGCGTCATGGGGAGGGATAAATGGCGCTCCAGCTCCCGATGGGCGGCACTGGATAGTGTCATTCCGTGTGATTGTACAATGTCTTTGATGTCGTCAATCCATTTTCTTCTTAGACGTCCTCTTGCTCTCGTCACAGATGATCTTTTATGTAAGGCCAGTGATGGTAGTTGATGGTGCTGCATTCTAACGACATGGCCAAACCACTTGATCTTCTGTCTTTCACTAATTGTTGCACAAGGTGTTGATCCCACTGTCTGTCTGATAACAGCATTTCTAACTCGGTCTCCGATAGTTAAGTTGGCAGCTCTCCTCAGGCATCTCATCTCGCAGGTGTTGATTTTGCGAAAGTGTGATTTGGATAAAGTCCAAGATTGAGATTGGTAGCATAGGGTTGGTGTGAATATGCTGTTTATTATCTGTCGTTTTGCGGACATGGGTATATTTGGAGGTTTCAGTAAGGGTGATAGTTGATATGTAAGTGCACTAGCTTTTTGACATCTGATTTCGATTTCTCTGTCCAATCTGCCATCTTCTGTGATCATACTTCCAAGATATTTGAATTCTTTAACTTGTTTCAGAGTTGTGCTATTTATCTGTATACTTAGTGGACCAGGCGATCTGCTAACTTGCATTACTTCGGTTTTGGCTGTGTTTATACTCACATTGTATCTGCTGCAGGTTGAACTCAGATTATTAATATGATTTTGTAGTCTGCCCTCATCGCTGTAAAACAGGCACTGATCGTCTGCAAATAGAAGGTCATTTATTTCCTGTGGATCAGTTGTTTCATCTGGAGTAAAGAGTTCTAAATTTTCTGAATCTGTTCTGTCAAGGCTTGCTTCTTTGGATATTCTGTCCACGTAGATATTAAATATCAGAGGAGAGAGCACACATCCCTGTCTCACTCGTGTATTTACTGTGAACATACTGATATACCTTCTTGTGTTTCTAATGCACTTCGGCTCGAGTGGTACATGGCTATGATGTTTTCTAGCAATTGTCCTTGTATCCCAGAGTAGTAGACTATGGTTTCCAGACCCCATTTTTCAGCCTAGCTGTTCAGGCTGATAGGGTTTATGAAGGAAATATGGGGAAAATTGTCGACTCGGCTCCAGAATCTGGAGGCTGATAGGGTTTATGAAGGAAATATTTTGAAGTTTTTTTGAGTTGGGCGGGGGAAATTTTTGGTGGGAATGAAAATTTTTTTGCGGTGTGTGGGAACGGTTTTACTTCGCCTGCCTGGTGGGTGTAAAAGTAATTAAGGTAAATGTTTAGTTGGTTCTGGAAAGAGAGGGTGTGAAGGGGAAAGTTATTTTGGTTACGTAGGGTATATTAGTATGGGTAGTGATGTATAAACAAGGGTGTGATGGGTCGTGGTTTCTACTCATGGGATGGGTATATGGTGGTGGCGTATATGAATGTATTAGTATGCGTGGTGTAGTAATGTATAAACAAGGGTGTGATGGGTCGTGGTTTCTACTCATGGGTTGGATATATGGTGGTGGCGTATATGAATGTATTAGTATGCGTGGTGTAGTGATGTATAAACAAGGGTGTGATGGGTCGTGGTTTCTACTCATGGGTTGGATATATGGTGGTGGCGTATATGAATGTATTAGTATGCGTGGTGTAGTGATGTATAAACAAGGGTGTGATGGGTCGTGGTTTCTACTCATGGGTTGGATATATGGTGGTGGCGTAGACATAATGTGTTAATATGCGTGGTGTAGTGATGTATAAACAAGGGTGTGATGGGTCGTGGTTATACTCGATGAAGTAAGAGGTGGTTACTGAACAAGGAGGTGTAGTTGGTTACTGAACAAAAAGAGAGTTGTAGGAGTCTGACACAGTAAAACACAGAGACAAAAGTAAAAACAAAAAAGTAATATATTCAAGTGTTTTTTTTATTGGTATACAACATCAAACTACTCTTAAAAAAAGGTTTACGACCCATACATTAAAAAAGGAGTACGACCCTTAAAGGGGATCAGCTGGTTATTATAGATAGATGAGTGGTCCTGTAGAGGTCTGTCGTGCCTGTGGTTATTAATAATAGAAGGTGAATGGAAACGAATAGTAAAATCACCTATGAATTAATCGATGGTAATTATTACTAGTGGGGGAATGGGTTCAATAATGAAACAATCAGGGTCGTGGTATAATACGAAGGCATTCTCCCGTCTTAGGGATAAAAGAGGCCGCCGGGGTGGTGTTATAAGTGGTAGTAACTGCAAGGGTGGGTTCTTCACCGAAAAGCTTATAAAGAAGGATATGGTGGTAAGGGGTGTAAATGGTGATGTCGATCGGGCCCGCAGATCACCCGGTGTCAATACGGTTCCAGGTGCTTGAACTGTTCCTCTAGGCGATATATCAGCGTCTACACGAGTCTCTTTGTCTATAACAAATACATAAACACAAATACAAAGACAACCAAACATACACATAAAGACAGACAAGCACAAAGACACACCCATACCATTACTACTGTCACAACAACAGCTATACACAAGTACACACCCATAATCAAATAAACAACCACTCAAGTACAAACACAAAGACAACCATACACAGACACACCCATCGCCTAGGATTACTACTGTCATCACAACTATACACACTTGATACACTTGTACATACAGACCTACAAGCACACAAAACACACCCAAACCATTACTACTGGTACCACAACAAGTACACACCCCATAATCAATTACACAAATACACACACACATACAAACACAAAGGCAACCAAACCATTACTACTGGTACCACAACAAGTACACACCCATAATCAATTACACAAATACACACACACATACAAACACAAAGGCAACCATAACCATTACTACTGTCATCACAAGTACAACACAAGTACACACCCATAGGCAACACATAACATACTACTGTCATCACAAGTACACACAAGTACACACCCATAAACAAATAAACAACCACACACATACAAACAAAAACACACAAAGACAAAGACAACCAAACACACGTACAGATTCAGAAGTGCAGACAATCCATACTATTACTACTGTCATCACAACTACACACCCATAATCAATTACACAAATACACACCTACTACAAACTCAAAGACACACACTGATACCATTACTACTGGTACCACAACTATACACACATACAGACACCTATAAACAAATACATAAACAAAACGTGTCCCTACAAGAATATCACATACCCCTTTTGGTAAAGAACGCGGATGTCCGAGACAGCCCCTACGTCATCGACCCCATATGCAAAAGTCATTAAGTATGAGTCATTGGTGTGTAGGGAAGCAGGCGTGAGAATAGCTTGTCTAACTGCCACGTCAGCTATGTAGGGTGCAGACCCAGTGTATAAAATAGACGGCGTCTCTTGTGAGCACAGTACCAGTTCACGGGCTGACTTGGCTATCTACAGAGTTATTTTTTTAAATCAGGCTGGTGTGAGCAGTGTAGTAACCAGATATTTTTCACGTAGTGACTTGGCTAGCTACAGCAGTGAAACTTGGTGTGAGCCTTATTCGTTTCGTCGGCCTCTGATAAAACATTGAAACATTGTATACACCAGAACATTTTTTCGGATTGTAAGAAAGGAAAAAAAAAACAGTTTATCAATATGACCACCAGATCTACTTTCATGTGTTCAGTGTGCGACAAAGACTTCCGTGATGGGAATAATCTTAGTCGTCACATTCGGACCATTCACGGTACGAAATCATACTTATGTCATATCTGTGGACAACTTTTCAACAGAAAAGACAATCTACAAAGACACATGCGAATACGTCATCACCGGCCTATGGATACATCAGAAACAGAGACAACTACCTCTTCACCATCAGAGACAACACCACCAACAACCTCGACGACACCACCAAATGAAACCAATATAACTAACAGTCAGATACAACCAGACGAGAATATTCTTGAACAACTGGTAGAAGACGAAGTGACCATCTTAGCAACCGGAGAATCAGAGACACTACACATCCTTCCATCGGATATTCAACAAATATATAGAGAAAATTGGGAAGCTATCAGGACACATCACAAGATTAACAAGTATTTATCGACATACACCTTCTTTATTAGCCCGGAGATACAATACCCTATCAAATGGACAGATACGTTGTATAAGATATTCAATGCTCAAATTAGTCGCTTTAAGATCAACTTTAGCTTTCATCTAGTGTTACGACATAGAGAAACACAAGATCTTAGATTCTATCATGCATCATTTAACAATTCTTCTGTTTTAGAATTTCCAGCGCTAATAAATAACAGATACGACTTTGACGCCTTCCTTACAACAGTACACGAACATGACATTCATTCCTATGCCATCCAACAACGTGCAGACACCAAATATACACTAGAGACAGTAGCTGGCATATGTTTTTACCTCTTTCATATGCCCGAGTTCCCGATAGTTTGATGTCTAGGTCATCCCCCAACTACATTGTTTTATATTTTTGTCACTAAGCATGTATGTCATTGATGTTTTTCTTATATCACTAAACTATTTTCATGAATAATACATTCTTTGATATATTGAAACCAAGATTTTTGTTGAATTTCTTTAGTGGTTTTGTGCTTTACTTCTTGTTCCGAGAGACATCAACACTGACAGACAATGAAACAAAGACACATACTGAAATGTATTATGTATTTATTCAACTGATGCTTGCAACCAAGTATAGAAATTACACCATCCACCTCGCAGTATCCAATGATGTAGTTTATCAGTCATATACGTGCCTACAGATGTAGCGAAGCTTTCCTCTAGGTCCTGGACATTCACGTCTGTATTTTAAGAATTATTAACCAGATGCTTACCCAGACGCATACCAAGTGTAAAAACCATCATTATTCTCCCGTAGTTGATGACGTTATCGGCAAAGACTTCGTCAGCAATTGAAACAAAGACCGGGAAAACGTGTTCGGGTTTGATACAGACTTCTAGTCTCGTGAATAACACATCATGTTGGTTGGCTATCTGACGTACTAAGCGACACAACCTCGAGTTATTGGTCTTTGTGGGCATGTATGAACTAATAATAGTCAACGCCATACTCACCAACTCGGTGTGAACTTGTGTCAAGTCGACCATTGGTTCCATCATTATTATACCAATAGCTACCAGAGACCCACTGGCGTGCAGTTGGTGGTCAAATGGTCTAATATTATCACCCCGATACGTTTATAAACACCAATACGACTAGATAGGTGGTTATTAATACTCATGGATCCTAGGTGGAAACATCCTTTTACGGCTTTGATTGCGGGCCCAACAGGGAGTGGTAAAACCGTCTTTGTCCAACAGTTCTTGGCCCATCTACCAGTCATGGTAGACCCCCTTCCAGAGGAAATTATATGGTGCTATGGGGAATGGCAACCCATCTACGAAACTATGAAGGGTGTTCAATTTAATGAAGGTCTGCCAGATGTGGAAAAATGGACAGGTGATAGACGTCGGTTAGTAGTCATAGATGATCTAATGTCTGAGACAGATGACAGAGTGACTAAATTATTTACTAAAGGCAGTCATCATCGCAACCTCAGTGTTATGTATATAGTACAGAACCTATTTGGTAAGAATAAAGAACAAAGAACTATCAGTCTGAATTCGCACTACCTAGTGGTGTTTAAGAATCCTCGAGACGGGTCTCAGATTACCAATCTCGCCAAACAGATGTATCCAGGCCGTGTGTCATATGTCCAAGAGAGTTTTAAAGACGCGACATCGGCTCCACACGGGTATTTGTTATTTGACCTGCGACAGGAAACACCGGATCAGCTCCGCTTACGAAGTCATATATTTCCCGACCAGCAGCAAGTCGTCTACGTCCCCAAATAACATGTCTAACCGACTTAAACGTAACGAGGGTATGTTACGTTTCTTGGGTCAGACCAACCCAGCCACTGTGAAGGCAGTAATGAAATCAGCTTCCCCGGATCTCGTCCAATCAATTTGCGAGTGCTGTCACAACGTTTTAAAAGGTAATGTTCCCCTGACACCAGCTCAGAAGAAGCGTCTGCAACGACACAAAGACAGTCTGAGAGCACTCACTCATAAGAAATTATCGCTCAAGAAAAGGAAAGAGATTCTACAACAAGGTGGTTTCATAGGCGCCTTACTAGGCCCCATACTAAATGTGTTGAAAAGCGTGGTGGGATTGTAATGGCCAAGAAGATGATCTTGATCGATCCCCGATTGCTAGAAAAACCCTATGTACCACCCGACACACTAAATGATAGTCTACAGGATTTGGATCGTCAGATGCAACAAGTCCTGGAAACAGAAGATCTACCACCCCGTGACAAGGCCAGAGCGTATCAGCAAACACTACAGAGGTATCTGAATCGACTCGAACAGTACAGACACAAGCCTCTGGGACTAGTAGATATCAAGGAACAAAAACCTGAAGTCACCAGTGTACCGACACCAGTAGCCGAGACACCTCTTCAACCAGCATCTCTTCAACCTATTCAACCGGCTCAAGTAGTCGAACCCAAAACAGTCGAGACCACACCACCTTACAAACTCAGGCGAAGCAAGAAGAAGACTAGGATACCTACCCCCAAGTGGCAAAAATGGCCGCCCAATTAAGAAAATATTACTATGACCCTAAGAAACCGGGAGCCTATGGTGGAGCAGCCGCCTTAAAAAGAAATACTAACCTGAAGAAAATAGATAAATGGTTACGTCATCAGGATACCTACACGTTACATAAACCGATCCGTCGTCGATTTCAGAGACGCCAGACCATAACCGGTGGTATAAATCAACAATTTCAAGCCGACTTGATAGATATGAGACTATTACAAAGATACAACGATGGGATGTCGTACCTAGTGACTTGTATTGATGTGTTTAGTAAATATGCTTGGGCTATCCCGATCCAGAAGAAAACGGGGAAAGCACTGGTGGTGGCTATGAGTAAAATCTTTGGTGATAGCCAACCGATAAATTTTCAGAGCGATAAAGGTTCGGAATTCGTTAATCGGACCTTCTTAAAATTTCTGAAAGATCGAGGTGTGCACTTCTTTACCACCGAGAATGAAGATGTGAAGGCAGCGATAGTGGAAAGATTCAATCGAACCCTGAAAGAAAAAATGTGGCGTTATTTCACCAAGACCAATACACTCCGCTACGTCGACGTGATAGATAAATTGATCCAGAACTACAATGGTTCGTATCACAGAAGTATTCGCATGGCCCCTGTACAAGTCAACTATAGTAATCAAGAAGAGGTGTGGGATAACTTGTATAAGCCGACATACGTATCGAAAAAAGTGTATTTTACACCTGGGGATCGAGTCAGACTGGCTGAACCCAAACAACCTTTTAAAAAAGGGTATATGCCCTCGTGGACAGAAGAATTGTTTACCGTCAGTCGCATAAACCAGACCAGTCCAGTGACCTATGTGGTAAAAGATGATTCGGGACAGGAACTACAGGGCTCGTTCTACAGAGAAGAAATACAACTAGTTGGAGACAAGCAAGTGTATCGTATCGAAACAATCTTACAAGAAAGACCCAGGCGAGGTGGTGGGAAAGAGTATTTAGTGAAGTGGTTTGGTTATCCCCATTCATTCAATAGTTGGATAGCTGACACGCAACTAGCTAGTTATGGAGACTAGTGGTGTGACTGAAGACAGGGTGGAAACTATGGGGGTGCGCCCACAACTGACAGAGGGGGAAAGAACATCGATCTGGTCATTCTTTGGACAACGTGTACCGAGGCCAGAGATTGTATTTCTGTGTCAAATGGTGGTTATATATGCCGTAATTGCCGTGTCTTTGTTCAATCTGACTCAAGGCAGCGCAGACGCACCAGACGGCAAGTTGTGGGTAGCTCTAATGAGTAGTTGTTTGGGGTATATGCTACCTAATCCTAAATTAGAAAAACGATGAGTTTCTATATAACTTTACCGAGTAATTCTGGACCAAAGGTATTTCCCAACAACCAACCCGGTCACTTTTTTGTCAAGTTGCCGCAGACCATTGATGTAACGACCCAATACGAAGTGGCCCTGGTCGAGATTCAGTTCCCCAATTCGTATTTTAATGGTTTGCCTGGGGAAATTTGGTTCCAATACTTTCCACCTAAAGGTAGTGGTATGGAACCTATAACACTTGTATGTCCACCGGGTCCGTTCAGCAGCCCTGAAACTTTCATCGAGGAATTGAATAAGTTGTGTGTAGAAACCCAACTAGACGAGAAAGTAAACATCAAATTCTTTCTAGGTGCACCTTGGAAAAAGGTCGGGATGAAAATATTTGAAAAAGGCGCCCAGGCAAAAGTTAGTGACAGATTGAAGAATATGTTGGGTTTTCCCAGCTCGACTCTATCAGACGATAATGTCTTATTATACGGTAATATAGAATTAGAGATGGATAACGAAGTTAAAAATATCTACGTCTATTCAGATCTCGTAGCCGCGAGACCAGTTGGAGACGTCATGGTTCCTTTACTAAGGACTGTTCCTATATTGGACCGACTGTCACCTTCAGTGTTTCGTCTTTATGATAAGCCACATTATGTACCATTAAGTCGATTTTCCTTCGACACGGTGGAAATACTTTTAACTGACGATACGGGTAAAACACTCTCATTCAACGATGGGACTTCAGTACTAACTTTACATTTTCGAATCAGGAAGCACTCAGACCTCGAATAGACTAATATGAGTTTCTACGTGACGCTGACGAGTAATGCTTCGTTACAAATATACCCCCAAAATAACGCCGGACATTTCTTTGTCAAACTACCACAAACTATTGAGCTCACCTCCCAGTACGAAGTTGGTTTGGTCGATATTCAGTTTCCCAACACCTATTTTAATATTTTGAAAGACGAGGTGTGGATAAAGTACTTTCCACCTCCAGACCTAGATGAACCACCGATGACGATTACGCTGACGCCTGGTCTGTACAAATCAACAGAAAAATTCATTGGAGAATTGAATAGATTGCTTTTCGAAGCTGAGAGATTTATCTGCAATGGCTGCGTCTCGATGATGCCTTACAAGAACATAACCGAATGATGTTCTCTTATAATGATATTTCGAATAAGGCTCGTTTCCAGTTATATGAACAGGGGGCTGAAGTTAGACTTAGTGATAAGTTGGCAGAAATATTACAGTTTCCCTCGACACATGTCACCGAGACTGAACCCAGTCTATCTGGTGTGGGTGAAGTGGATTTAGACCAGGGCACAAAAAATGTCTTCGTCTATTCCGATATTGTCACCTCGCGGGTGGTTGGTGATGTGATGGTACCATTACTGAGGACACTACCTGTTCTAGACAGATCTACCACCTCGGTATTTAGGATGTATGACAAGCCACATTACGTACCCCTCAGTCGATTTTCATTTGACACGATTGAACTTCTTATAACTGACGAGCAGGGGAAACCTATCCCATTTACAGGTGGAACTTCAGTAGTGACGTTACATTTTCGAACAACCAAACGGTTTGATCTGGGCTAACCATGGTTAGGCACGTGCCAATCCAACGCAACCCCAAACTATACGAGGAGTATTTCTGCAATCAAGCTGGAAGTGGTCTCCCTGTTTTTGTAGGTGGTCGAAGTCAGCGAGGTCATGGAATTGGTAGTTTCTTTAGTGGTCTTGGTCGCACAATTCTTCCTTGGTTGAAGACTGGTGGCAAAGCCCTATTGAGAGAAGGACTGGGGACGGGTTTGCAAGTGGCTCAAGATGCCTTAGCTGGTAGAAATGTTGGTGAGTCCTTCAAAGAACACGCCAGAGATGCTGGTCAACGACTACTCCAAGGCGCAGCTCAACACATCAGCCAATCAGGTAGTGGTGTTAGGAAACGAAAACGAGCCGCCCCGCCAGGTCAGCCCAGTAAAAGAATAAAACCAACAGTCAGAAAGCCATCGAGTCATAAGACACATCACCACCAAGCAGGACATTCGGATATTTTCTCATAATGGCGTTAATTCATCCCAAGTCATGTGAGTGTCTGCATTCTGGTCTGGATCTGTTTAGTGTACCTCCCACCCAGACAGCCGTAGAAGAGGGACAGTTTGTGGAGATTCATCCATTGGCCACTTTAGCTTATGGCATCGAATTCACCATTTCTGGTGTCGGTGAAGATTACATTGATTTGTTTAATACTTTTCTGCACGTGAGAGCCAAAGTTACACTGCCCAATGGCGACGACCTACCAAACACAGCCGAAGTTGGTCCGATAAATTATTATTTGCATAGTTTGTTTTCTCAAGTAGACGTGTCCCTGAACGACACTCTTATTTCACCGAGTGAAAATTCGTATCCGTACCGGGCCTACTTGGAAGCTCTTCTGAATTACGGTGAAGAGGCCAAAAAGAGTCATCTGACGTCAGCTCTATACTATCAAGATACTCCTTTGCACATGGCAGACACAAAGGGTGAGCACAATACAGGTCTAGCCAAAAGAAGATCTTTAGCCAGCTATAGTGTGCCTCTGGATATGATGGGGCGCCTACATTCCGACATTTTCAATCAGGACCGGTACATGTTGAATGGTGTCGATATTAAAATCAAACTAACCCCATCAAAATCCGTCTTTAATTTGATTGCCACGGATGTAAGTGGTGGGTACAAAAGTGTCATTACTTACGCCGCCCTCTTGGTGAGGAAAGCTAAGTTAAATCCAGCTATCTCTCTGGCCCATGAAAAAGCCTTATTGAGATCCAATGCCAAGTATCCTTTTAAAAGGGTCGTGGTAAAGACCTTTTCTATCCCTAAAGGTATGTTTTCCCACACACAAGATAACCTTTTCCTCAGTCAGACACCGACCCGGGTGGTGATCGGATTAGTGAATGCTTCCTGCTTCAATGGCGAGCTGAATACGAACCCCTTCATATTCAATCATTATCAGTTAAACTATTTGAGTCTGATGGTAGATGGGCGTAGTGTTACAGGCAAACCCTTAACCATGAATTATACCACAGGTCAGTACATGCGAGCTTTCCATAGTACCAACTTGGCCCTTGGTCTGACCGGTAAGGATGTCGGGAATGGTATAAATTATGAAAGTTATAGTCAAGGGAATTGTCTCTATAGTTTTGATCTGACTCCCAGTATATTAGATGGAGAACAATTTGAAATGGCGAAATCTGGCCCATTGTCAGTAGAACTAAAGTTTGACGTTATAACGACTGTACCTCTACAAGTCATCGTATACGCCGAACTCGATTCGGTCCTAGAAGTTTCCAAGACGAGACAAGTGCTAACAGATTACATAGCATAATGGATACCCAACAACTAAGACAATTACTCATGTCTGATCTGTTTGTTCGTCGCCTTCCACTAGTCAACGTATGCGCTAGAGATCATTTGCCTAGACACATTGATAGAACACAGCCAGCTGCTTTGATCGTCAATACTGACACCAGTGCTTACTCTGGTTCACATTGGATCGCCCTATATTTTAATGGTCTAGGTCAGTTTGAATATTTCGATTCGTTTGGTTTGCCACCATTACACGCCGACATTATCCATTTTATACAACGAAACTCGGACAGATCACCCGTGTACAACACCCGTATGCTACAAGACATTAATAACACTACTTGTGGTCTGTATGCGTTGTATTTCTTATTAATGAAATGTCGTGGTTCGAGCATGTCACGTATCCTGCAACGCTTTGGACACAGACAACACGTGAACGATCGTCTCGTGTTTCGATTGGTTACTCCGTGGTTAAAAAAGACAAGTCCAGAACTGTTTAAAACTAGATAAATCCATCGTTATAAAATGAGACGAACACTCGTCTTTTTGTTTCTACAACGATCAAGATGTCTACACCCAAGTGGTTATTCAAGTCAAGACCTGATGATATGCCCAGACAACTAGACAACAGTTTGAAAGCGGTGACAGTTTCTCAAGACACAGGAACAATGACACTCTATCTATATCAATCTACCGACAGTCAAGACAAGCCTCTGAAAGACCAGACATCTTTCTACAATAATCAAGTCCCTCTGCTCCCTTTGGATCGTAAACGAAGCCATTTTTAAATGTTGTATACCAATAAAACCCATTTGAAAATGTTATTATTTGTTTCTCTATTTTATTATGTTTTTGTTTATGTATTTGTTTATAGGTGTTTGTACTTGAGTGGTTGTTTATTTGTTTATGGGTGTGTACTTGTGTATAGTTGTGATGACAGTAGTAATCGTTGGCGATGGGCGTGTCTGTGTATGGTTGTCTTTGTGTTTGTATGTGTGTGGTTGTTTATTTGTTTATGGGTGTGTACTTGTGTATAGTTGTGATGACAGTAGTAATCGTTGGCGATGGGTGTGTCTGTGTATAGTTGTCTTTGTGTTTGTATGTGTGTGGTTGTTTATTTGTTTATGGGTGTGTACTTGTGTATAGTTGTGATGACAGTAGTAATCGTTGGCGATGGGTGTGTCTGTGTATGGTTGTCTTTGTGTTTGTATGTGTGTGGTTGTTTATTTGCTTATGGGTGTGTACTTGTGTATAGCTGTTGTTGTGACAGTAGTTATGGTATGGGTGTGTCTTTGTGTGTTTTTGTTTGTAGGTGTGTATTTGTGTAATTGACTATGGGTGTGTACTTGTGTGTACTTGTGATGACAGTAGTAATGGTATGGTTGCCTTTGTGTTTGTATGTGTGTGTGTATTTGTGTAATTGATTATGGGTGTGTACTTGTTGTGGTACTAGTAGTAATGGTTTGGGTGTGTTTTTGTGTGCTTGTAGGTCTGTATGTACAAGTGTATCAAGTGTGTATAGTTGTGATGACAGTAGTAATCCTAGGCGATGGGTGTGTCTGTGTATGGATGTCTTTGTGTTTGTACTTGAGTGGTTGTTTATTTGATTATGGGTGTGTACTTGTGTATAGCTGTTGTTGTGACAGTAGTAATGGTATGGGTGTGTCTTTGTGCTTGTCTGTCTTTATGTGTATGTTTGGTTGTCTTTGTATTTGTGTTTATGTATTTGTTATAGACAAAGAGACTCGTGTAGACGCTGATATATCGCCTAGAGGAACAGTTCAAGCACCTGGAACCGTATTGACACCGGGTGATCTGCGGGCCCGATCGACATCACCATTTACACCCCTTACCACCATATCCTTCTTTATAAGCTTTTCGGTGAAGAACCCACCCTTGCAGTTACTACCACTTATAACACCACCCCGGCGGCCTCTTTTATCCCTAAGACGGGAGAATGCCTTCGTATTACACCACGACCCTGATTGTTTCATTATTGAACCCATTCCCCCACTAGTAATAATTACCATCGATTAATTCATAGGTGATTTTACTATTCGTTTCCATTCACCTTCTATTATTAATAACCACAGGCACGACAGACCTCTACAGGACCACTCATCTATCTATAATAACCAGCTGATCCCCTTTAAGGGTCGTACTCCTTTTTTAATGTATGGGTCGTAAACCTTTTTTTAAGAGTAGTTTGATGTTGTATACCAATAAAAAACACTTGAATATATTACTTTTTTGTTTTTACTTTTGTCTCTGTGTTTTACTGTGTCAGACTCCTACAACTCTCTTTTTGTTCAGTAACCAACTACACCTCCTTGTTCAGTAACCACCTCTTACTTCATCGAGTATAACCACGACCCATCACACCCTTGTTTATACATCACTACACCACGCATATTAACACATTATGTCTACGTAACCACCATATATCCAACCCATGAGTAGAAACCACGACCCATCACACCCTTGTTTATACATCACTACACCACGCATACTAATACATTCATATACGCCACCACCATATATCCAACCCATGAGTAGAAACCACGACCCATCACACCCTTGTTTATACATCACTACACCACGCATACTAATACATTCATATACGCCACTACCATATATCCAACCCATGAGTAGAAACCACGACCCATCACACCTTTGTTTATACATTACTACACCACGCATACTAATACATTCATATACGCCACCACCATATACCCATCCCATGAGTAGAAACCACGACCCATCACACCCTTGTTTATACATCACTACCCATACTAATATACCCTACGTAACCAAAATAACTTTCCCCTTCACACCCTCTCTTTCCAGAACCAACTAAACATTTACCTTAATTACTTTTACACCCACCAGGCAGGCGAAGTAAAACCGTTCCCACACACCGCAAAAAAAATTGGACCAACTGCATCTGTATCACTCCCACGGAGTCACTGTTAATACAGTTCTCGAACAATACCGGTTGGGAGACAATCCTCCTGGACTTGACTCCAAGTATTCGTTACTTCGATGAGCTTAAATAGTCACTGACCAATCGAATGGTCTGTCACTCATAGCACAGTCCCACTGCAGAACGGATCTGTCAATGACCAATTCAATGGTCCCTTCATCACATCACAGGAACATGGATGGAAAAATGTCAATGACCACTTCAATGGTCTCTTACAGTCACACTGCTTGTAGAATCAGATATGGCTACTGAAATATTAATGAGTCCTACTCGAACACAGTTTATATTCTTCATACTGAGACAGTACATTACTAGAATCAGACATCTATTTCACGGAAACAATTCAGGTTGGACTATAATCCATAGTCCCTTCCACCGGGTAACACTTGCCACAAGTCAATAGCTGGTGTAGTTCTTCTCAAGACCTGCCACTAGAGCTGTCCAAAGAACCATTCAAGTGTCTGAATATCAGTTACTTCTGCGTTTAGGCAGAACCACCGTCATACTATACGGTCCGGTGTTTCCTTTCGTTGAGCATGATTACTCAAAATGCTGAAATGTTCCTGGCAGAAACAGAGTATCTTCTATTATCGAGAAACATCACAAACCATCACTTCCCACACGTGCACCTTCAGGGCAGTTGTATTTCTTGATGCAAACTTCACGCATGGTGAATCACATTGGGTACCTGGTGTGGTTGAGTCTGGCGTGATAAGTAAAGAACTGAACCCTTCGCTGTGTCACACGAAGTGGTTTCCTGCCAACAACATTTATAGTTGACTGGTTCCTCAACAGGCAAACTCCTGAAAAGGAAGAGCGACCGGTGAGAGTATACTGGCCCAAACATTAGTCCACATGCATCCTACCAATAACTACTCAACCCGCAGTCATGCTACTTAGTTATGCATATAACCAAAGCATTATCTCTATATGGAGAGTAGTAAAGCATGGGTTCCCAATTGTCAGCTGGCCTCACAGAACAGCCCGTCAAACAGAGCAAGAAATCAGAATGACGAGTCTGATCATAGGTCTCACCTATCCCTAATCATCTACCAGTCGTCGCTAACGTCAGTAGTGATACAAGGCTGTTATTGTTCTAATTTAATCGAACTAAACAAATAGGTAAAGAGTCCCTGGACTCGTTCCTAACATCATCAATGTTCATTAAGAAACATAATCTTGATCAATATACCATCCCTCGGGATATAGGAATAGGACATGATCACATCCACTATGTACACAAGCCTGTTTGCTGGTGGGACCACCTGCCCACGCCATAGCAAACTCTTCTTATCAGACTCTGCCTTAGAGTCAAGAAGCCTTCTTGAGAATACATGTTCCCCACATGTTCCAAGGGTAATGTTCCAGTTCTGTTCTCCCAAGTGATTTAGCCTTGGCCTGGATCGAACTTCATCGTTGGTTTGGCCTACCAACCCATACTTTCATAACTTGCTTTCCCATCCCCCATATCCTATATTTCCCCAGTCTCATACAGCCTCCTTGCATCCTTCCATACTTCCAGCACCTTAGTATTCACTCGCACAAGCGCCAGTATGAAAGAACCAGGATAGCTTAGACAAGATTTCAGAACGCATATTTATCTCGCGACGGCACGCAGTGTTATCACGCGTCGAGCTATTCGGCGTTCGGAATTACTCCAGGAAGTATCACATGCCATGACCTAATATATATACACAATGTCACATCATATATATATATATATACATATATATCACCAAAGCAAACTTACCTTACCACAGAAATCCGGTGTTCCACCCAATGAATTCACTATTAAGTTATTACACAATAGTTAATTAGTTACATCATTCCTGGTGGCACAGAACTAAGTTCTTCCTTTACTTAGTAACTAAGCACAAATGTTGTCTGAATCTCCACCTACCAACTTACCTGGTTTTCTAACCGTTCTTCTGGCTTCAGCAACTGACTGACATAATCTAAGTTTCCATCCGGCACAAGTAACTATGTTTTATTCTAACACAGCAACCTAATAGATGCAACGATTGGCAATATATGGTACATATATTTGGAACCCAAATCGCCCACATCACATTACGGCGTTCCTAACAGCTGATTCGCGAGCACACAGGTAAACAAACACACGATTAGCCGTCACCTGCGTTATCGATCGGTTTGCTAATTAGTATGCAAGGACATCCGCATAGGTAATGAGGTTAGAACAATGGCGTGTGGAACACACGTACAAAGTTAAATGATTTAAACAAATATCTACCTGAATGGTGAAAACCAGATTTCCAGTCAGCTTCAGAACTGTTCAAGGGCTTCTCAGCTTCCTTTCCATAACAGTCAGCCGAATCATGGTTGAGGTGAGACGCAACACAAAAATGGCTCACATCAGGCCTGCGTCTGTTCTCTTCGAACAAAAGTAAGTGAATGACTGGTTTAGCCAATTTCCCGCTTCGTGCCAACTCAATGCGCACTAGAAGCGAGTGCTTCTTGAGAAAAGATACTTTCTCGGGAAACCGTCATTCCCCGCCTAGAGTTTCTAGATCTCTCTGCACGAGAATTTAGAGCGATACCCAACATCACGGGTCACGCGAATTTCGGTGTTTCGAGAAGATTCTAGATAGCAATTCCTCCATCGGCTTCCCTCAGTCTATTTTTAGCTGGGAAAGTCCCCCGATGACGCGCCAAAATAGTGCGGGATCCTGACGACCCAAGACAGATAAACGCGTTTCGTCACACTGATCTAGAAACACAATATTCTGCTAGTCACTATATTCGATAGTTTCCCCCCCCCCCCCCCCCACATATTTGTCTAAGTATAAATAGTGCATCAGTGCAACTTTTACCTTTCCAACAACTGTTCAACAGTTAAGCAAAGTACAATTCGGTTTTTGTAAAGGTAAAAGTTGCACTGATGCACTATTTACACTTAGAAAAATATGTGAATAGTTGAACAAATGTATCTACCTCTTTATTCCAACAGTTTTGCGTACATTTTTCCTATATCACTCAGGAATGACATGCCTCTGTATTTTTCGCACTCTCTCATATTGCCTTTCTTTTTCCATATTGGTACTATTATTGCCTGCTGCCAATAATCTGGAACTTGTCTTTCTTCCAATACTATATTAAAAATTTTTGTTAGCCATTTAACTCCGGTTTCCCCACAGGCCCGGATAGCTTCTGCGGTTATTCCATCTGGACCCGGTGATTTATTTTTAGGACTTTTCTGTATTAAATCTGTATTTGGGAGTGATCTTGAATCCACTAGTAGTCTTCTATCTGATTTCCTAAGTAGAATAAAGACAATTTGAGATGTTTGATCTATGTCATTCCATTTATACCAGGTTTTGGTGTTGCTACGACGATGTTGGAAAAACATATTTGCTATTATTAGTCCGTATTCGGAGCATTTGTTGAGTAAAAAAAATCGCTTAAAAGTCGACAGGGTGGACTTCATTGCACCGGGTTTTATCCCACTATGGCTCGGGCTCTTTCCCAAGCGCGGAAAGCGTCGCACAAAGCACGAACTCCGTAGCTCTAGCGACGACCCACAGGAGTCTTCGAAAAATGTCTCTCGTCAACCGCAGGACGCAGCCCGGAATCGAACCCACAACCTTCGGAGCCCGAGTCAAACGGCTTGACCACTTCGCCACGCAGACTCCCGTTGACCATTGCTATTACATTCAGTCTCTGTGTCGCTGAATGCCCCCTCCCCCACCCCATGCATTCATCCCACGATGTTCTTCGTGTGCCTATTCGTCCGTTAAAATCACCCATCACGATAAGTACATCTGTCTCCCTGACATTATTTAACGTGTCTGCAAGTTTATCAAAATACTCGTCTTTGTCTTCATCGCTGTACGTGTCGTGACAAGGGCATCCAGATTCATTCCTTGCCGTGGACGTCGTTCCGTGCCGACACACCACGTAGAGAAGATGGCTGTGGCTTAACATAATACCGCCATTTTATTAAGTGTATAGTAGTGACGTATATATTATGTTGTGGAATATATGATTGTGACAATGTCTACTCTAGAGTGTTGATTGTAGATGAAAACCTACACTTGTGTCCGAGTTACATCTATGTCGGTGGGTCGTGTTGTGTTCGATGGTGAGTTGATGTAGTCTAAAAGGAATGGCAGAGTTCACCTTCAACAAGGTAGAGTGTGGGAGAGTTATCACCAAAGTGCAGATGAATGTTAAAGTAATAGAGCCCGTCTCTCGGGCTAGATGACGAAGCCGAGAGAGAATCAACCACGGTGGCGAATGGGACAGGAGGCGAGAAGTTAGAACTAATATCCCTAGGCATCTGTTAATTCGCCTAAGCCCATCATTCGCTCCCTGGCAATAGTATACTTTTAATGACATGTCCTCCGGACAGATGACAATTTCCCCTTTGTAGGGGAAAAACATTTTTTACTGGCCTCCTAGGGCCACACAAAATTTAAAGAAATTAACCACACCTAACCACACCTATACCAAACTTTGGTTACATTAACACAGGAATTAGAAGACTGGATATTAACATGTTAGGTATATGTGAGACCAGAGGGCATTATTATAGAAAACAGAAATATCACCATAAAGACAATATTTCGCCTAATGAAAATGTTTGTGTATTCTGTTCTTCTGTTCTCTTCTCTCCTGTTCTCTTCTCTCAATGAGTAATGAAATGTTGGAGATAGCGGAATTGGGAGAGTATGGTGAACATATCGTGGAAAGAAGAAACGAACACTGAGGGTTAGCTGTAGGTGTTACTAGATCACACATCAAACCCCTAAGGCAGTGGTTCTCAACTGGTGGGGAATTCTTCCCGGGAGAGGGGGGGGGGGGGATTTTATGGTTGGGGGGGGGGGGGGGAATTACGATTATTTCAAGATCATGTTAATACAAGAGCCGACTATCTGATATTAATTTTTCCTCCATGCGTACGGTTCTGTACTTCTCGCTGTTCTGAAAAGCGTTTTATAACGTAAGTAGACATGTTAATCACGTTTTATGTAGACGTCTAGCCTTGATCTAGTATACGTTATTAAATTTAGCTTCCATTTTTACGTATACTATGTAGGGGCGCGGGAGGGGGGGGGGTATTTATAGGGAGGAAATACGAAAGTGGGTGAATGACATCCTGAACATAAGGTGAAGGGGTACATGGCCCAAAAAAGGAATGTTCCGAATACGTGCTTACTTCAGAACCAGTGCTAAAACAAAACACAACAACAGCAACAACAACAACAACAACAACAACAACAACAACGACGACGACGTCGACGACAACGACACAGCAACAACAAAAACAACAATAACATAATGAAATTTAAAAAATAAATAATGACATCAGGTTAAAAAGAGGACATTTATTCAACGGGTTTGTTCTCTTAAGGACACTGAGTCTGGTGAAGAATGGATACAAGTGTCAGCAGAGTGCGGTACAACCTGTTCATTATGAATCTATATTGACAGTTTGTTGAGACCATAAGATCAGGTAACTGTGGAGGCAGAAGTTCCGGCTTCTTCTTCTTCTTCTTCTTCTTCATCTGCTTTTTTTTCAGATGTGATTGCGTTGTGTCTAAATTAGGTACCCTTGGGCCGAAACCCCTAGGCCAACACATCCGACTTCAGCGTGCATTTTTGACCAGGCTGCATTCCTGGGAGACTCTCACTTCTGTGGTTCCGTCCACATCCCAGCTGGTCAAGTTAGAACGGTCGAAAGCTTCACGATCAGCCCTCAGTGAAAGGCAGGGACAGTCCATGGGCATTATCCGCCATACAAGGGAGGCTTCCATAGTTGCAGAGCCGACACATAGTGCTCTGGTGATAAGCTCACCGAGGGAATCGCCACGTCCTGCTCATGGCTGCTTTAAATTCCTCACTTCAATGTATTGGGCCTTTCGTTCGTTACGGGTCACTCACCGCACAAACCAGGGACGGTCGGACTGCAGATGGTGTCCACTCAGCGAGTTTTCGATTCGGACATGTGCTTGTCGCTGTGCCCAGAGCACGAAATAGTCAGAGCTGTTCCGGGCACAACGGACATTCGGAAAACTAACTAATCAGAGCTGTTCCGGGCACAACGGACATTCGGAAAACTAACTAATCAGAGCTGTTCCGGGCACAAGGGACATTCGGAAAACTAGCTAGTCAGAGCTGTTCCGAACATTCGGAAAACTAGCTAGTCAGAGCTGTTCCATGGGACGATCGACATTTCACTCGGACGTAATTGCGTAGTGCCAATATTTATGTTGCCACCCGTAGGCCGGCACATAAGACTTCGGCGGGCATATTTTAATGAGATTAGCCTTCCTCGGAAGTTCGGGCTTGATATTTAGAATGTTGCTGAAGGTGATGTAGTCATCAACAAAAATGGGTCTGTTGTTCGACACGTGGGAAGCTCATGGGATTTTAGGACTACGAAGGAAAACTACGATGTCTTCGTTTTGAAAACAAGTTGTCTTACTATGGACATCATGGCAGTAACTAAAGCGACAGTCAGGCTGGAGACACCGACATTCACCCAGGCATACTTTCTCAGTGACTCAGAGAACATGCTCATGAAGATCGACATGGGTTGTGCTTCGAAAATAGTGCATGGAGTCTCTTAGGAGGCCAAGGCTGACAAAAATTAGTTTCATTTTTGTGCCAAGCCACACCGGTGTAAGTGTAAATGAACAAGCTAATAAGCCTGCGGGCAGAGATTCTGTGGAAAGCGACGAACAATGGACGGGGCTGAACAATTTCCTCAGAGATGCAGACCGATTAAATATATGAAGTGTTGACTGTAAATCTGCACTTAATGGTTCTGTCGCCCTGCTACTGAGTGAGTGCTTGGCGCGACACTGTGAGCTGTGGATTTCGCGTGGAGTGCTTTTACATCAGTCCGCTGTTGTTTGTAGCGTGAACTGCATATTCGGAACGATTGCAGCCGGCTATTGCTGAATTGACTGGTTTGCCTTTTCGATTCACGAGTGCATTTTTCAGGAGACTTCTGGGGGTCATCGCTGGAGCTACGGAGTTCGTGCTTAGTGCGGCACTTTCAGCGGGTTGCCCTGCGGAAAGAGATCGAGCCATATGAGATACAACCCGGGTCAATGAAGTCTTTCTGGTGACTGCCGATTCCATCGACGATGAACTGTATTTTTTGTGGAGGTCTGTTGTGTTGGCATTCTGGCGGCGGCATTATGCATAGTGTACCTGTGCGTGCTGTTGGCTTACCGAGACTCCTGTCTATTCCATTGTTCACATAGGGAAATGAGGAGCATTTAGTGTGATATAACTGGCACAGGAACGGAGCATAATTGGGACGACCCGTTGCCGTGAAGTTGGAACCGCGACTAACTGACTAACTAACATCTGCACTTAAATAAGATTGTAAGAATATCAAGTCAAAAGGGGTGAAGCCAAACTGTGGCGCTACGCAGGCAGACAGAGAAGAAGAATACACCAACACAAAATACAGTAGCTGTCGTCAGCCGCTACCCACAGAGTGAGGTTTTTTGTTTTTGTTTTTGTTTTGTTCTAATGTCCTTTAACGGGACATGTGTCTCATTACATGGTAATATGCATTGTTTATGTTTATAAAATTCATATGACAATGTTTTTCTTATGCACTGTTGGTGAAAGAAATATGAGTGATTGGAAGGGCCGAATGTTAGACGGGACTGCGTGCCCAATTTGTTACCCTTTGAAAATAAAGTCTGTTCGTTCGTTCGTTCATTCGTTCTCTCTCTCTCTCTCTCTCTCTCTCTCTCTCTCTCTCTCTCTTCTTCTCTCTCTCTCTCTCTCTCTCTCTCTCTCTCTCTCTCTCTCTCTCTCCTTCTCTCTATCTCGCGCACGCGCTCAAATCATATCAAATCAACTTTATTTTCAAATCAACGCTTGCTGCGTGGTCTAACTTTGGGAAATTTGTAGATACATACAAAAGTACCACTTTCAGGAAACAGCAATAATGTTGACACATATGTGCGAATGAGAATGTCTAATGTGTGAAAGGTTTTTCTATTAAATGGTTTGCTTTGCATGGGAGCGAATGATTACTCAACCATGCCAAGACTATCATGTTGTCACACGTATATTAATGTATATACGTGTGATATATTACATTTTCACCAGCGTAACATGCGGTAAATAATTCCTGGCGACGAAAAAATTTTGACACCGCCTCATTCTCAACGGCAATAATCCGACTTTTTCATCCACCCATTGTGACGTCACCACCGGAACAATGAAAACAAAATAAAAAGCCCATGCGGGAATGAAACTGTCTGTTTGCGTGAACCAGCCCAGCACAAGGCGAGGAGAAGATCTAAGGCGAAGAGATGATGAAATATGTTTAAATATAAGATTTAAATATAAGTATTTTAAATGAAGATAGGAAACATCAGCCTACAACATCGCACCCAGATTCGGAAACATGTCGCTGAAGTGTTGGAAGTCGTCCTGTTTGGATTAGGTGAATATAATTTATTTTAAATCTTGGATAAGTTGTGAGTCCTTGTTCCGAGAAGTAGAGTTGGTAAGTCAACTGGTTGAACGCGTGATGATTTCTTAAGAAGGTAATTATAATTAATTTTTATAGTTTATAGTTAACTATTCATTAAGAATACCCATAGTGAATTTTATTTTCTCCCAAAGTAAACAACGGATTTAATGTATATGCAGTAATCCAAGTTGTACATTTATTTCTTAAGCAACTCAATCTACAATGATTGGAATGGTGAGTTCTTAAAGAATTTAATCTAGTACAAACTAAATAATATTATACTCAGTTATCATAGTCATAAGATAAACTGTACATTTGGAGAAAACTACAGTGTTTATTTTCTCCCAGCTAAAGAACTTAGTTAATGTATAAACATTAGACACATGTTGTAAACATTATTTCTTAAGCATGAAAACTCAATCTACAATTAGAGTGGTGACTCAAGGAAACTCAGAATTCTTAGTACAGTGGTAAGGACGTAATGTATATGAGCCCACGGGTAAGATTAAAAACAAGTTTGCATGTGCCAGCACTAATAGAGAATTTAGTGGAATGTGTATAGTCAAGTAGATTGAGCACATTAGTCAGTAGATTTACTTTTTGACATGAGCACATGGACAAATAAATAGTTTTCTGATAATTCATGAACACATGAGAATCAAAAATAGATTCTACAGGTATCATAATTTGTGTGTTGAGTTAAAACACCATAGCGGTGAGTCAAATGTATTTTCAATGTTGTTAACATAGGGAATTAATGTTTGTGCCATACAATAATAATACTTAGTCAACCGCCATGCAAGAAGTATTTTAATTCATAATGCCTGAATGTGAATTGGATATAGCACCTAAATTGTACATGTGATAACTCCTGGATTTCATGTTACTAAATCCTGGGTGAATTGCATAATTATGTCTAATGATCACAATGATTACTATGTCATTGCTGATAACATGTCTGTGAGGATTCATGTGTGATTTCATCATTGTTAAACAGATGTGAATGTATTATTTGATAAAACCCATCAGCATGCATGACTAAATATCCAGGAAATAATATAAGTAGGTGAAGGATGAGATTCCCTTGTAATGTCATTCTTGTTGAATCTGTGAATGTATGCTGTGTAAAGCACCTACCTAGGCCTGATGTCATTCCTACAGATATGATGTGTATGATGAGTGATTGTGAAAGGAGATACTTCATTGTGATATCAATGATGGAAAACATTGTAAGTTATCATTGGGAAATCACCCACCTTACATGACAGTATGAAGGATGTGTGATGAATGATTCCTATATGATCACCCATACCAATATGAATGTGTCTATACACTGAGTGAAATTATCATCCATTGCATATGAATGATGCATGGGGAATTTGAGTGAGTGAAGTTACATGCTGAGAGCGAGGGAGTATAAGCCAACAGTCAATCTCAGGATAGCCGGCAAATTTGATGTGGAATGCCATGACTATCACCAGAAACTAGTTCGCGTAACTCATAAACTAAATAATAATTTTGTACACTCCGGCGCATAACACCACTTTGTATAAAATATCATTCATGTTCCTATCATCTAGTTTGTGCGCTAAGCACGACACAACCAATATCATGCATTGTGCATATTACAGCATCTGTGTGTGTAATTTAAGCATACTTCCACTTTGTATTTCATGTCACTTCTGGTAACACTTATGGTCTAGTGTAATGATAATAATGTACTACAAGATGATGATGATGACTGTAATGTAATGAAATTAATGTAACAATGATTATGATGATAATATTAGAATAATGTAATGATTTCTAATGTCATAAGCATGATAATAATGATGATGATTGTAATGACAATGTAATAATTATGATAATAATAATAATGATAATGATTGTAATGACAATGTAATAATTATGATAATAATGATAATGATTGTAATTACAATGAGATAAGGTAATCATGATGATGATGAGAATGATTATAATAAGCATGATGCGGCGGATAGCTGAAGTACACTCTTAGTATAGAAACTGTGAAGAGGGAGGATTATACTCTCCGTAAAACTTTGGACTAAAAAGAGAAGTCACCTGAATACTATACAAGAATGGATACCATAATGTACTTATATTGCTTATAAACAAACACTCATTACAATGGGGACTGATTTTTAAAAGCCCTTAATGTATGAGACCCTTTTCCTGAATAGAAAAAGATAAGAAGAGAATGGTCAACATAATTGTCAAATTCCAAATCACTCAAGGTATTACTTAAACTATAAATTGAAGGACAGCATAAATGAAGATGAAACTGCACCTCTGCTAGTTAAACCTTGAACACCTGATAGTGGAAAATTGGAATGAGAGCAAACAACTATGTTGATGATAACTAATTGAGAACACTATGACTATCTTTCTTCTATGTTTATTTTCTCTAAGAACAAAATTTATTTTTTCTTGTTTTCACTGGTTATGTTCTTAGGCTTTTACATTTCATTTCTAATGTCATATTTATGATATCATTAGAATTATGTGATTGATGGAATTTCAGGTGGTGGTCTTATTCATGTCAATCCAGACCTGACTTGGTGAAGATTGAATGCAGCACCTGTTGAGTGAGCACATTGTTGAGTGATGCCCTTGGTAGAGTAGCGCGAAACTTATCTACCTGCAACCATCCATTTGTCTCATAGGAGAGGTAATCTTTATTTAAACATTTACCTGCCAAACAAAGGAAAGGAAAACCAAGAGCCAACTTATGTTCTACTACGCCCTGGAACACTAAGACTACAGCAATTAGATAGCCAAAGGGATTCCCAAAGCTTGAAGTGGAGAATTCTAAAGTATAAACAGTTATTTTTTTCAGATCATCCAGGCCAGTAAAAGATTAGTATTACAGGCAACTGGAAAACAATATAGCTGTTAATATATACATTATCATTGGCACATCAATTCTGTATATTTACTGTATATGGATATGTCTTTATTTTATTAAAGGAAATTGTAATTTTGAATGCAATTTACAAAATCCATATTTGTGTTTATTAAATCATAATAACTGAGGTCATGTCATGTATTGATTGTATTTTACTTGTCATAGTCAAATTGTTATAAATTACCCTAGATAAAATTAATTAGTTAGTAGAGGAGAGGCAAGGAACCACTTAAAGGATATTTTGGGTATAAAAGGGAATACAACCTTGTCAGTTATTTCCTGAAGTTCTCCTTGGTTCTCTAAAACTCTATTTCTGGTCTCAACCAATTGAGTCAGTAGAGCTAAATTAATTAAACGGGCAGGATCACATTGGGAAAAAGAATTTTGCATTCTTTATCTCTTTGGGGTTGAGCCATCAATCTCAACGTTTCCGACAATACTGTACTCGCTAATGTAAAAAGACACTGTTGTTTTTTTTTGTTTTTTTTTTTTATATAATAAACGTTTTAAAAAAAAAAAAAAAAACATATTCCGTGCATCAAAAAAAAAAAAAAAAAACATGTTTTCGCCTTTTGGCTAAGATCAGGTGTATTGCAACTATTGCTGGCTTCTCAGTAGTATACCTGGTCTGGTCGGAGGCCGGGATGATCCTTCTCGGTCCTCTGGCTAGGATCAGACGCATTTGCTGCTTCCTCCCCCCTCCCCCAGTTTTGCGCCTGGTCTGGTCGGGGGCTGGGATGATAAAGATAGAATAAAAACTCATCACACTTCTTCACCTTAGATGTGGGCCTGGTGGACCACTGTGGGCAATAGCTCACAGTGAGACTAAGGGTCCACGCAAAAAAAGGGGGAGGCGGGGGAACCAGCTTGCCTGGGGTAACCGCCAACCTCTCCCCCCCCCCCCCCCCCCCCCCCAAAAAAAAAAAAAAAAAAAGGAAAAACATTTTTTTACTGGCCACATAGGGCCACTTACGATTTAAAGAAAATTAACCACACCTATCACAAATTTTGATAACATTACCAAAGAAATGAGAAGACTGAATATTAACATGTTAGGTATATGTGAGACCAGAGGGCATTAGTTTAGAAAACAGAAATATCGCTATAAAGACAATATGTCGCCTAATGAAGATAAATGTATGTGTATTCTGTTTTTCTGTTCTCTTCTGAGTCTTCTCTCCTGTTCTCTTCTCTCAATGAGTAATGAAATGTTGGAGGTAGCGGAATTGTGAGAGTATGGTGAACATATCGTGGAAAAAAGAAACGAAACTGAGGTTTAGCTGTAGGTGTTACCAGCTGTAGGTGTTACCAGCTGTAGGTGTTACCAGCTGTAGGTGTTACCAGCTGTAGGTGTTACCAGCTGTAGGTGTTACCAGCTGTAGGTGTTACCAGCTGTAGGTGTTACCAGCTGTAGGTGTGAACCAGCTGTAGGTGTTATCAGCTGTAGGTGTTACCAGCTGTAGGTGTTACCAGCTGTAGGTGTTAACCAGCTGTAGGTGTTACCAGCTGCTAGGTGTTACCAGCTGTAGGTCACCCTCATAATCCTAAGGCAGTAGCTCTCAACTGGTGGGAATTCCCCCCTCCCCCACCCCAAACCGGGTTAGTTCGGAAAGGGGGGGGGGGGGGCGATTAAGATTATTTCAAGATCGCGTTAATACAAGAACCGATTATTTGATATTGTTTTTCCCTCCATACTTTACGGTTCTGTGCTTCTCGCTCCTCTGAAATTTGTTTTATAACGTAAGTAGACCCGCAAATCACGTTTTATGTAGACGTCTAGACTTGTTCTAGTATGTGTTATTAAATGTAGCTTCCATTTTTACGTATACTATGCAGGGGCGCGGGGGGGGGGGGGATTTTTAGGGAGGAAATACGAACGCGGGGGAATGACATTCTGAACATAGGGGGATGGGGTGCATGGGCCAAAAAAAGGAATGTTCCGAATACGTGCATACTTCAGAACCAGTGCTAAACAACAACAACAACAACAACAACAACAACAACAACAACAACAACAACAAGGTCTACTACATAATGAAATTAAGAAAAATAATGACAACAGGTTAAAAAGAGGACATTATTCAACGGGTTTGTTCTCTTAAGGACACGGAACCTGGTGCAGAATGGATACAAGTGCCAGCAGAGTGCGGTACGGCCTGTTCATTATGAATCGGTATGGACAGTTGGTGGAGACCATCAGATCAGGTAACTGTGGAGGCAGAAGTTCAGGCTTGATATTTAAAATGTTGTAGAATGATGTAGTCATCAACAAAATTGGGTCTGTTTTTCGACACGTATAATAAGGGGAGTCTCCGTGTCGAAGTGCTCAAGCCGTCTGCCTTGGGCTCCGAAGGTTGTGGTTTCGATTCCGGTTCGCATCCTTCGGTTCACGAGTGTATTTTTTCGGAGGCTCCTGAGGGTCTTCGCTGGAGTTACGGAGTTCGTGCTTTGTGCGACGTGTTCCGCGCTGCGGAAAGAGACTGAGCCATATGGGATAATCCCCTGTGCAAGGGTGTCCAACCTGTCGACTTTTAAGCGAATTTCTCCTATAGTAATACATTTTAAAAAGTCGCTTAAAAGTCGACAAGGTCGACTTCATTGCACCGGGTTCTTATCCCATATGGCTGTCTCTTTCCGCAGCACGGAAAGCGTCGCACAAAGCACGAACTCCGTAGCTCTTATAATAATAAATCATACAATTCAACTGCGCATGCGTTTCCCTAGTTGCTTAGGGCATATTTAAAATATCATAATAACATGATTGATAGTAATGCCTTGATTAATCACTTTTTTGTTTTGTTTTCGCATATCCTTTACAGGACATCGCTGTCAACATCAGCATCTTTCAGCTGATTGTTGATTTCTTGGCAAGATTACGCTCAGTAGTTTGTCATTGCTTTCTGAGCGATCGGCTCACATACCCCGTAAGTTACCGACGCGAAGAGAACAGATACCAATTCTCGCGCAACGTCACGTTACTTACGAGATTATACGAGATTACGGAGAAAGTCGTGTAACCTCTAGACCAGAGAGACCGGCGATTGATCACTACACTTATTAATAATTATGTTCAAGCATTCTGCGGAATTAGCAGATTTTTTTTTTAAAGTTGCATATCCCGTACAGGACGTTGCAGTAAACATCAGCATTTTACTGTCGTTGTTGATGTCTTGGCAAGTTTTACGTTCAGTAGTTTGCCATTGCTTTCTGAATGACCGGCTCCCATACCAACACGTTAAAACCAGCGCGACACTATCTGCAATTACCAGATAGCTAAATTAAGATCATCTAGAAAAACAATGAGTAGGGGACATAATCATCTAATAATATTGCAAGGGATATTACTAGAATTTAAATATTAAATTATATACCAGCTATAATGTTATTACTGTACCAATATTATAAATCTTTATCTTTTTTATTTTAAGAAATAGAAAGAATTGAAGTGAAATATATAAACTAGAAAAAGTTTTCTATAATTCTTACATAACAATAGAGAATCTTGTCATATTTACATTTTATAATCAACGTTGTAGTTCTACATTTATGTTTGAATTTTTAAAGGTATACTTTCAATGTAGATGTAGCCATTTGCGCTATTTGTATATTCCCCTCTGTGGGGAAATCATTTTTTTACTGGCCTCCTAGGGCCACACATAATAACAGATGATCGCTTCTCGGCCCTTTCGCTAAAATCAAAGTGTAGTATTCTGCGCTTGATCTTGCCAGGGCCAGGCATGATCACCCGACACGCGGGGACCTAATGGGGCGTTCTGGCCCCTCTGGGAACCGTGAGCCCTACTAAAAAAACAATAACAGATGATGGCAGAAGTTAGGTAGAAATCAAAACGAGAATAGGAATAGCCAAAAATGCTTTCAACAGCATGCAATCAGTATTAACATCTAGAGAGATTAACAGCGCATTAAATATGAGAATTGTCAAATGCTACGTATATTCAACGCTACTGTATGGCGCGGAAGCCTGGACATTGAACAAGCAACTAGAAAGTTGCTTTGATGGGTACGGGGTGTCAGGCATTGGTAGCACCTTTGGTAAGGATGACTCTCATGTCCTTTTCAGGACCCATCCCCCACTGGTCCAAGCCTGACACCCAGCTCGCGCCTGTGGCTCCTAGTAGCTGTCAGCATGCGACAGCGGCCACCCCCCGGGCAACAGCTGTGAGAGGCTGGCTAAACCAGGCGCGGGTAGCCGATTTGGTGTCAAACCAAGCGGTAAACAAGGGTATGCCTACCCAGCATGTGAAGACAGGATTCAGCAGACTGCGCAGAAGAAATAATTCCTGATTCAACGGGCAAGACGGCGTTTACCTGCAAAGCGTTGTGGAACGTAATGAGCACGGCAAGGCACGTAGAGCGCCCTGATCATCCACTGCACCTGTATTCGTCTCCAGTCGTCTCGACTTGTCCTAGCCACTGGACTCAGATGGACTCAGGCGAGAGAGTGAGGTCGACGAATTGCGCAACTCTTCCTCACTTTAATCCAAGTCATCGCGCAAGTCATTCTTCATCCAACGTCATATATCACCTTCAAGCCCTGTGGCGATGGGCGAGCGGCGAAGCGGCAGGCGGGGGTACGCTGGCAGCCGTAGTCGCAGACCTGCACACAGGCGGCTCAAGTCATATGGTCGTCTTCTACTGACCGGAGCAGCAGTGGGATCCGGCAGCCCCCTGAGCGACTGAACAGCCCTCTATAGGAACACACTGCTCACCTCCATAGCATGAGGAAGGGGCTAGAAAAGGTGCCCTAAACATTGTCTGCTCCATCACTACCTAACCAGCTAGCCGCGGTTGGTGGGTACCCTAACTGCGGTCGACATACAAAGAAAGGCATAGCTCCCCTCCTCAGTGCAGATGCGGGAACATTGGTCACCGATAAGAAAGAAATCCTTCAACGCAGAGTATTTCAGCAACATCTTAAATGCAACTTCATTCTTCGATGATGAAACCATCAACTGCTTTCCTCAAGTTCCCACCAATGAGACACTTGATGACCTGCCAACCATAGTGGAAGCAAACAAAGCCATCCAGCAACTCTCCAGCGGCAAGGCACCTGGTCCTGACTCCATCCCAGCAGAGATATACAAGGCAGGTGGGCCGGTCCTAACAGAGCAGCTTCACCAAGTCTTTACAAACATATGGGTGAACGAGACCATGCCACAAGATTTCAAGGACGCGTCAATAGTCCACCTTTACAAACGTAAAGGAAACCGCCAATCCTGTGACAACCACCGAGGCATCTCCTTGCTTTCAATTGCAGGGAAGATACTCGCCAGAATTCTTCTCCATCGCCTCACAGCCCATCGCGATCAAGGTCTTCTTCCTGAGAGTCAATGTGGCTTCAGAAAAGAACGTGGAACTGTTGACATGATTTTCGCTGCAAGGCAGCTGCAAGAGAAATATCAGGAACAGAACTGCGAAATGTTCTCCACTTTCATTGACCTTACCCAGGCTTTTGATACAGTCAGCAGAGAAGGACTGTGGAAGATCATGGCAAAATACGGCTGTCCACGAAGGTTTGTCCAAATAGTGCGGCTATTTCATGATGGCATGCAGGCAAGAGTACAGGAAAATGGTGAACTGTCTGAGCCCTTTCCTGTCACCAATGGAGTGAATCAAGGATGTGTCCTGACACCAACACTGTTCAGCCTCATGTTTTCAGCCATGTTGATGAATGCCTTCGAGAACGACGACATTGGAATAGACATCAACTACCGTATGGATGGAAAGTTATTCAATCTCAGAAGGCTGAAAGCTAAAACCAAAATTAACAGCGACACCGTCAGAGAGCTCCTGTTTGCTGATGATTGCGCTCTATACGCCAACTCAGAGGCGGACATGCAACATAATGTTTCAGCTTTCTCACATGCCTGTGCCAACTTTGGGCTCAATATCAACTTGGAGAAGACTGTAGTTATGTACCAGCCAGCTCCAGGGAATAATCACACTGTGCCGAATATCAAAGTGAATGGTCATAGACTAAGTGTTGTGGACAAATTCACCTATCTTGGCAGCACTGTGTCACAAGCTGCCACAATTGATGACGAAGTGAATGCAAGAATCTCCAAGGCCAGTGTGGCCTTTGGCAGACTGTACAAGAATGTATGGGACAGAACTGGAATAAGCCTGCAAACAAAGCTAAAAGTCTACAAAGCAGTTGTATTATCCACACTGCTATATGCTTGTGAAACCTGGACTGTTTATCAGCGACACGCTAGGAAATTAAACCACTTCCACACAGTCTGCCTAAGGAAGCTACTGAAGATTAAATGGCAAGACAAGATCCCAGACACTGAAGTCCTAGAAAGAGCGTCCATGCCCAGTATCCACACTCTACTGATGAAGAATCAGATTCGCTGGGCTGGTCACTTGACTCGCATGCCAGATCACAGGCTCCCTAAACGAATTTTTTACAGCGAACTGCGTTATGGTAAACGCTCCCAAGGTGGCCAGAGGAAACGCTTTAAAGACACTCTGAAAATCTCTCTCTTTTGGAATTCATCATGACACCTGGGAGACTGCAGCCGGAGACCGAAATTCGTGGCGTGCATCATTACACAAGGGTGCAGTCATGTGTGAGGCAACCAGGACTGCAAGAGCTGTAAAGAAAAGGCAGGACAGAAAAACCACTGCAGGAAATCCTCCTCCAGAAACGTCAAGCATTCTTTGTCCACATTGTCAAAGAACATTTCGAGCCAAAATAGGCCTTATCAGCCATCTTAGAACCCACGGCTCCATACCTTCAACCCCACTGGATGAAATGAATGGTCATCATCATTCTTGATGGACAAACAACAACAACAACAACAACAGAAAGTCGCTTAGAAGCCCTGGAGATGTGGATATACAGACGAATATGTTGTATTTCATGGAAACAAAAACAATCAAATACAGAGGTCCTAGAAAAACTGGGAATGAAGAGAGAGTTGATGGAAGAAATAAAGAGGAGGCAAGTGAAATATTTCGGCCACGTTAAAAGACATAACACTCTTACAAAGACCATACTGGAGGGCAAGGCTGAGGGCAAGCGAGCAAGAGGTAGACAACGATACAAGTGGGAAGATAACATCAAGAGATGGACGAACATCAGCCTGACAGAATGTACAGTCAGGGCGAGAGACAGACAGTGTTGGAGATCCATTGCAGCCAATCTTCATTGTGGTTACGGCACCTGATTGATTGATTGATTGATTGATTGATTGATTGATTGATTGATTGATCGACTGAGGTCCACAGAAAATTTAAAAAAAATTAACTACACCTATACCATCACCATCGTCATCATCATCATCATCTTCCACTTCTGCCGTCAAGCGTCGTGGGGAGGAATAAATGGCGCTCCAGCGCCAGATGGGCGGCACTGGATAGTGTCATTCCGTGTGATTGTACAATGTCTTTAATGTCGTCAATTCATTTTCTTCTTGGACGTCCTCTTGCTCTCGTCGCAGATGATCTTTGATGTAGGGCCAGTGATGGTAGTTGATGGTGTTGCATTCTAACGACATGGCCAAACCACTTGATCTTCTGTCTTTCAATAAATGTGGCACAAGGTGTTGATTCCAATGTCTGTCTGATAACAGCATTTCTTACTCGGTCTCGGATAGTTAAGTTGGCAGCTCTCCTCAGGCATCTCATCTCGCAGGTGTTGATTTTGCGAAAGTGTGATTTGGATAAAGTCCAAGTTTGAGATTGGTAGCATAGGGTTGGTGTGAATATGCTGTTTATTATCTGTCGTTTTGCGGACATGGGTATATTTGGAGGTTTCAGTAAGGGTGATAGTTGATATGTAAGTGCACTAGCTTTTTGACATCTGATTTCGATTTCTCTGTCCAATCTGCCATCTTCTGTGATCATACTTCCAAGATATTTGAATTCTTCGGTTTTGGCTGTGTTTATACTCACATTGTATCTGCTGCATGTTGAACTCAGATTATTAATATGATTTTGTAGTCTGCCCTCATCGCTGTAAAACAGGCACTGATCGTCTGCAAATAGAAGTTCATTTATTTCCTGTGGATCAGTTGTTTCATCTGGAGTAAAGAGTTCTAAATTTTCTGAATCTGTTCTGTCAAGGCTTGCTTCTTTGGATATTCTGTCCACGTAGATATTAAATAGCAGAAGAGAGAGCACACACCACGGTCTCACTCCTGTATTTACTGCTAACATATCTGATATACCTTCTTGTGTTATTACTGCACTTCGGCTCGAGTGGTACATGGCTATGATGTTTTCTAGCAATTGTCCTTGCATCCCAGTCTTTAAGGATAGTCCATAATCTGTATCTGTCTACTCTATCGAAAGCCTTTTCCTGATCTACAAACACAATATTCTGCTGGTAACTATATTCATGAGTTTTTTTCACATATTTGTCTAAGTTTCTGGAAGAATCTCAAAACTGAGACGGAAGACCAGGAGAACTTTTAATCAGATAACGGTGGGAACGATTAGTAGTATGACTCTTCGCTGGCTGTTGAACGAGGGGGCTGAGCACGTATGGGAATGTCCTGAGTGCAGTGACGTCGGTTCTTAACTCAACTCAACTCAACTCATTTCTTCTTCGTTCATCCGGAGTTTTTTTTTCGGACGTGATTGCGTTGTGCCTGTTTACAGCAGAGCTGCGTTCTTGCGCCATTAGGCCGACACATCCGACTTCTGCGGGCATTTGTTAACCGGAACTCAACACATTTGTCTAAGTATAAATAGTGCATCAGTGCAACTTTTACCTTTCCAAAAACCGAATTGTACTTTGCTTAACTGTTGAACAACTATGGGTCTAGCTCATTGTTCCAATAGTTTTCCGTACATTTTCCCTATATCACTCAGGAATGACACGCTTCTGTATGTTTCGCACTCTCTCATATTGCCTTTCTTTTTCCATATTGGTAATATTATTGCCTGCTGCCAATAATCTGGAACTTTTCTTTCTTCCCATACTATATTACAAAGTTTTGTTAGCCATTTAACTCCGGTTTCCCCACAGGACTGAATAGCTTCTTTGGTTATTCCATCTGGACCCGGTGATTTGTTTTTAGCACTTTTCTGTATAACTGCTTTGACCTCTGCAGGGATGAAATTTGGTTCTTGTTGTCCATGGCTTTTAGGCACAAAAGTGAGGTTTTCTATGTTATTATGTGTGGGGTTAAGTAGTTCTTGAAAGTATTCTGTCCACCTTGCTAGTCTTTGTTGTGGATTAAATATTGGTATACCTCTTTTGCTGTTTATGATGGTGATTGGGTTGTAACATGCATCTCTGTTTCTCATTGTTGTGACACGTTTATAAAATTCTCTTGGGCAGTCTTTGCTAAGGGTCGCCATCTGTTCACCGTATATTCTCCAGGATTCATTTTTAGATGCTCTAATTGTTCGTTTGGCCTCTCGTCGTGCTATTCTGTAAGTAACATAGTCTTGTTCAGATTTAGTTGTGATCCATTTTTTGAACGCTTGATCTATGTCATTTCATTCATACCAGGTGTTGGTGTGGCTACGACGACGTTGGAAAAAATTATTTGCTATTATTAGTCCATATTCGGAGCATATGTTGAGTAGATGTTGACCAATGATACTACATTTAGTCTCTGTGCGCATTCACCCCACGGTGTTCTTCGGGTGTCTATTCGTCCGTTAAAATCACCCATCACGATAAGTTCATCTTATCTTTGACATTATTTAGCGTGTCTGCAAGTTTATCAAAATACTCGTCTTTGTCCTCATCTCTGTACGTGTCGTTACATGGGGCGTGTGTTTTGTTAAAGTTGGTGTTCTAGTTTCTTCTTTAATCTGTACTAGTATTATTCTTTCCGATATAAATTTAGTGTTGATAATGGCTTTCGCTTTTTCTGGATGTAACAAAAAACCCACTCCATGTTTAGCTGTAGCTCGCTGGTCGACGCCACTCCATATAAAAACGTAACTGTCATGTATACGTTTTGTGTTCTGCCCCTTTTTCCTAGTATCTGCGAGTCTTAATATTTGAATATTTGATTTTTTCATAAACTCTGCCAGAGCTGGGTCCTTACTTCCTAGATCAGTATCATTCCAAGTCGCGAATACCTCCTTTCTGTTTCGTAATTTAGCTGTTGTTGGTCGCTTGTTGTTCGGTGTGTTTCCGTCGTGATCGCTGATAGAGATTCGTATTTTTTTTTCTTCAGTTTAATCCCTAATTCTTGAGCAAAAGTACTCGAGCTTGAACACCTATACCAAACTTTGATAACATTAACACAGAAATTAGAAGGCTGAATATTAACATGTTAGGTATATGTGAGACCAGAGGGCATTATTATAGAAAACAGAAATATCACCATAAAGACAATATTTCGCCTAATGAAAATGTATGTGTATTATGTTCTTCTGTTCTCTTCTGAGTCTTCTCTCCTGTTCTCTTCCTCAATGAGTAATGAAATGTTGGAGGTAGCGGAATTGTGAGAGTATGGTGAATATATCCTGGAAAGAAGAAACGAACACTGATGTTTAGCTGTAGGTGTTACAAGATCACCCATCAAAACCCTAAGGCAGTGGTTCTCAACTGGTGGGAATTCTTCCCGGCCGGGGGAGGGGGGGGGGGAATTTTATGGTTTTGGGGTGGGGGGTGATTAAGATTATTTCAAGATCGCGTTAATACAAGAACCGATTATTAGATATTGTTTTTCCCTCCATACTTTACGGTTCTGTGCTTCTCGCTCCTCTAAAGTTTGTTTTATAACGTAAGTAGACCCGCAAATCACGTTTTATGTAGACGTCTAGACTTGTTCTAGTATGTGTTATTAAATGTAGCTTCCATTTTTACGTATACTATGCAGGGCGCGGGGGGGGGGGGGGATTTTATAGGGAGGAAATACGAACGCGGGGGAATGACATTCTGAACATAAGGGGATGGAGTGCATGGGCCAAAAAAAGGAATGTTCCGAATACGTGCATACTTCAGAACCAGTGCTAAACAACAACAACAACAACAACAACAAAAACAACAACAACAACAAGGTCCACTACATAATGAAATTAAGAAAAATAATGACAACAGGTTAAAAAGAGGACATTATTCAACGGGTTTGTTCTCTAAGGACACGGAACCTGGTGCAGAATGGATACAAGTGCCAGCAGAGTGCGGTACGGCCTGTTCATTATGAATCGGTATGGACAGTTGGTGGAGACCATCAGATCAGGTAACTGTGGAGGCAGAAGTTCAGGCTTGATATTTAAAATGTTGTAGAATGATGTAGTCATCAACAAACATGGGTCTGTTTTTCGACACGTATAATAAGGGGAGTCTCCGTGGCGAAGTGCTCAAGCCGTCTGCCTTGGGCTCCGAAGGTTGTGGTTTCGATTCCGGTTCGCATCCTTCGGTTCATTAGTGTATTTTTTCGGAGGCTCCTGAGGGTCTTCGCTGGAGTTACGGAGTTCGTGCTTTGTGCGATGTTTTCCGCGCTGCGGAAAGAGACTGAGCCATATGGGATAATCCCCTGTGCAAGGGTGTCCAACCTGTCGACTTTTAAGCGAATTTCTCCTATAGTAATACATTTTTAAAAGTCGCTTAAAAGTCGACACGGTCGACTTCATTGCACCGGGTTCTTATCCCATATGGCTGTCTCTTTCCGCAGCGCGGAAAGCGTCGCACAAAGCACGAACTCCGTAACTCTTATAATAATAAATCATACAATTCAACTGCGCATGCGTTTCCCTAGTTGCTTAGGGCATATTTAAAATATCATAATAACATGATTGATAGTAATGCCTTGATTAATCACTTTTTTGTTTTGTTTTCGCATATCCTTTACAGGACATCGCTGTCAACATCAGCATCTTTCAGCTGATTGTTGATTTCTTGGCAAGATTACGCTCAGTAGTTTGCCATTGCTTTCTGAGCGATCGGCTCACATACCCCGTAAGTTACCGACGCGGAGAGAACAGCTACCAATTCTCGCGCAACGTCACGTTACTTACGAGATTATACGAGATTACGGAGAAAGTCGTGTAACCTCTAGACCAGAGAGACCGGCGATTGATCACTACACTTATTAATAATTATGTTCAAGCATTCTGCGGAATTAGCAGATTTTTTTTTTTAAAGTTGCATATCCCTTACAGGACGTTGCAGTAAACATCAGCATTTTACTGTCGTTGTTGATGTCTTGGCAAGTTTTTACGTTCAGTAGTTTGCCATTGCTTTCTGAATGACCGGCTCCCATACCAACACGTTAAAACCAGCGCGACACTATCTGCAATTACCAGATAGCTAAATTAAGATCATCTAGAAAAGCAATGAGTAGGGGACATAATCATCTAATAATATTGCAAGGGATATTACTAGAATTTAAATATTAAATATATACCAGCTATAATATTATTACTGTACCAATATTATAAATGTCTTATCATTTTTATTTTAAAACAAAGAATAAGATTGAAGGCAAATATATAAACTAGAAAAATTTTTCTATAATTCTTATATAACAATAGAGAATCTTGACATATTTACATTTTATAATCAACGTTGTAGTTCTACATTTATGTTTAAATTTTTAAAGGTATACTTTCAATGTAGGAGTTCCTGATTTTATAATTCCCCTCTGTGGGGAAATCATTTTTTTACTGGCCTCCTAGGGCCACACATAATAACAGATGATCGCTTCTCGGCCCTTTCGCTAAAATCAAAGTATAGTATTCTGCGCTTGATCTTGCCAGGGCCAGGCATGATCACCCGACACGCGGGGACATAATGGGGCGTTCTGGCCCCTCTGGGAACCGTGAGCCCTACTAAAAAAACAATAACAGATGATGGCAGAAGTTAGGTAGAAATCAAAACGAGAATAGGAATAGCCAAAAATGCTTTCAACAGAATGCAATCAGTATTAACATCTAGAGAGATTAACAGCGCATTAAATATGAGAATTGTCAAATGCTACGTATATTCAACGCTACTGTATGGCGCGGAAGCCTGGACATTGAACAAGCAACTAGAAAGTTGCTTTGATGGGTACGGGGTGTCAGGCATTGGTAGCACCTTTGGTAAGGATGACTCTCATGTCCTTTTCAGGACCCATCCCCCACTGGTCCAAGCCTGACACCCAGCTCGCGCCTGTGGCTCCTAGTAGCTGTCAGCATGCGACAGCGGCCACCCCCCGGGCAACAGCTGAGAGAGGCTGGCTAAACCAGGCGTGGGTAGCCGATTTGGTGTCAAACCAAGCGGTAAACAAGGGTATGCCTACCCAGCATGTGAAGACAGGATTCAGCAGACTGCGCAGAAGAAATAATTCCTGATTCAACGGGCAAGACGGCGTTTACCTGCAAAGCGTTGTGGAACGTAATGAGCACGGCAAGGCACGTAGAGCGCCCTGATCATCCACTGCACCTGTATTCGTCTCCAATCGTCTCGACTTGTCCTACCCTGGACTCAGATGGACTCAGGCGAGAGAGTGAGGTCGACGAATTGCGCAACTCTTCCTCACTTTAATCCAAGTCATCGCGCAAGTCATTCTTCATCCAACATCATATATCACCTTCAAGCCCTGTGGCGATGGGCGAGCGGCGAAGCGGCAGGCGTGGGTACGCTGGCAGCCGTAGTCGCTGACCTGCACACAGGCGGCTCAAGACATATGGTTGTCTTCTACTGACCGGAGCAGCAGTGGGATTCGGCAGCCTCCTGAGCGACTGAGCAGCCCTCTATAGGAACACACTGCTCATCTCCATAGCATGAGGAAGGGGCTAGAAAAGGTGCCCTAAACATTGTCTGCTCCATCACTACCTAACCAGCTAGCCGCGGTTGGTGGGTACCCTAACTGCGGTCGACATACAAAGAAAGGCATTGCTCCCCTCCTCAGTGCAGATGCGGGAACATTGGTCACCGATAAGAAAGAAATCCTTCAACGCTGGGCAGAGCATTTCAGCAACATCTTAAATGCAACTTCATTCTTCGATGATGAAACCATCAACTGCCTTCCTCAAGTTCCCACCAATGAGACACTTGATGACCTGCCAACCATAGATGGAAGCAAACAAAGCCATCCAGCAACTCTCCAGCGGCAAGGCACCTGGTCCTGACTCCATCCCAGCAGAGATATACAAGGCAGGTGGGCCGGTCCTAACAGAGCAGCTTCACCAAGTCTTTACAAACATATGGGTGAACGAGACCATGCCACGAAGATTTCAAGGACGCGTCAATAGTCCACCTTTACAAACGTAAAGGAAACCGCCAATCCTGTGACAACCACCGAGGCATCTCCTTGCTATCAATTGCAGGGAAGATACTCGCCAGAATTCTTCTCAATCGCCTCACGGCCCATCTCGATCAAGGTCTTCTTCCTGAGAGTCAATGTGGCTTCAGAAAAGAACGTGGAACTGTTGACATGATTTTCGCTGCAAGGCAGCTGCAAGAGAAATGTCAGGAACAGAACTGCGAAATGTTCTCCACTTTCATTGACCTTACCCAGGCTTTTGATACAGTCAGCAGAGAAGGACTGTGGAAGATCATGGCAAAATATGGCTGTCCACGAAAGTTTGTCCAAATAGTGCGGCTATTTCATGATGGCATGCAGGCAAGAGTACAGGAAAATGGTGAACTGTCTGAGCCCTTTCCTGTCACAAATGGAGTGAAGCAAGGATGTGTCCTGGCACCAACACTGTTCAGCCTCATGTTTTCAGCCATGTTGATGAATGCCTTCGAGAACGACGACATTGGAATAGACATCAACTACCGTATGGATGGAAAGTTATTCAATCTCAGAAGGCTGAAAGCTAAAACCAAAATTAACAGCGACACCGTCAGAGAGCTCTTGTTTGCTGATGATTGCGCTCTATACGCCAACTCAGAGGCGGACATGCAACATAATGTTTCAGCTTTCTCACATGCCTGTGCCAACTTTGGGCTCAATATTAACTTGGAGAAGACTGTAGTTATGTACCAGTCAGCTCCAGGGAATAATCACACTGTGCCGAATATCAAAGTGAATGGTCATAGACTAAGTGTTGTGGACAAATTCACCTATCTTGGCAGCACTGTGTCACAAGCTGCCACAATTGATGACGAAGTGAATGCAAGAATCTCCAAGGCCAGTGTGGCCTTTGGCAGACTGTACAAGAATGTATGGGACAGAACTGGAATAAGCCTGCAAACAAAGCTAAAAGTCTACAAAGCAGTTGTATTATCCACACTGCTATATGCTTGTGAAACCTGGACTGTTTATCAGCGACACGCTAGGAAATTAAACCGCTTCCACACAGTCTGCCTAAGGAAGCTACTGAAGACTAAATGGCAAGACAAGATCCCAGACACTGAAGTCCTAGAAAGAGCGTCCATGCCCAGTATCCACATTCTACTGATGAATAATCAGATTCGCTGGGCTGGTCACTTGACTCGCATGCCAGATCACATGCTCCCTAAACGAATTTTTTACAGCGAACTGCGTTATGGTAAACGCTCCCAAGGTGGCCAGATGAAACGCTTTAAAGACACTCTGAAAATCTCTCTCTTTTGGAATTCATCATGACACCTGGGAGACTGCAGCCGGAGACCGAAATCCGTGGCGTGAATCATTACACAAGGGTTCAGTCATGTGTGAGGCAACCAGGACTGCAAGAGCTGTAAAGAAAAGGCAGGACAGAAAAACCACTGCAGGAAATCCTACTCCTGGAACGTCAAGCATTCTTTGTCCACATTGTCAAAGAACATTTCGAGCCAAAATAGGCCTTATCAGCCATCTTAGAACCCACGGCTCCATACCTTCAACCCCACTGGATGAAATGAATGGTCATCATCATTCTTGATGGACAAACAACAACAACAACAACAACAACAACAACAACAGAAAGTCGCTTAGCAGCCCTGGAGATGTGGATATACAGACGAATATGTTGTATTTCATGGAAACAAAAACAATCAAATACAGAGGTCCTAGAAAAACTGGGAATGAAGAGAGAGTTGATGGAAGAAATAAAGAGGAGGCAAGTGAAATATTTCGGCCACGTTAAAAGACATAACACTCTTACAAAGACCATACTGGAGGGCAGAGGCTGAGGGCAAGCGAGCAAGAGGTAGACAACGATACAAGTGGGAAGAGATGGACGAACATCAGCCTGACAGAATGTACAGTCAGGGCGAGAGACAGACAGTGTTGGAGATCCATTGCAGCCAATCTTCATTGTGGTTACGGCACCTGACTGATTGATTGATTGATTGATTGATTAATTGATTGATCGACTGATGGTCCATAGAAAATTTAAAAAAAAATAACTACACCTATACCATCACCATCGTCATCATCATTCATATTCCTTCATTACATATTCCGACAACAGTTTCCTTCATCAATTAATAAAATATTTATTAATAAAAACTATGTCTGGTGTATGTATGGACTGTGTATATGTAGTTGGTAGTGTATTCTATTGTTGGTGCAAGAATGAACTCGGAATGTCTAGTCTCCGTATCACATCTCGCCCAGTCACACGGCCAAACCACAGGACATCAACATATAACAGGACAGGTCTCACCCTGGATGTTCCGTATGCTTGAGTCTGGAGGTAAATCCGTTATTGAACGGAAAAAAAAACTGTTCACCACTGGATCACCGTAAAGTAATAATATTCCAGTAAGTCTATGACTTCGCCCGAGTCTGCTTCACGAAGTTAATAATCCAACACCGGAAAAACCACATCACCACAGTCCAGCATATTGTCTCTATCGACTAGCAATGTTCTGACTTGTCTATTGTTTCTTCACTATGAGTCTACAGTGTAAACGTATGTAGTTTTATTTGGCTTTGCTTTCCACAAGATTATCTTCCTTTTTCATTGTTACTTTGGTTATCTGGATATCCTTTTCTTCTTTTTCAAAGTTCATTTAAGGCTATATTTTATTTCGTCTCCCTATTTGACCCTGTCTATGTTCTTCCTTGGTTTATTGAAGTATTTGGTCTCCGCCCAAATGAAATGCCTTGAGTTTATCAACAAAGCTTTTTCTGTACACAAGACGTATTGGTCTATCTTCTCTGATAGGTCAGGATGGGAATTGGAACCTGTGAGATGTATAGTAAATCAAGTGATATGCTTCTGCCACTTAATACTACTTATGTAAGTGCCCTTCTCCAGCCGTAATGAAAAGGCTTTCGAAGGATACACTGACATAAGACATATGAATTCACCAAAGTCTAAACTATTCACTAATAGAAAGCAATGGTAAACGCTATGCACCAACATCTATTTCCCTATGCTAATATTACGCTAATATTAGTTTACCTTATATCTTCTATTATCATCCCGGAATCGAAATTAATAATTAAGCACATCGGCACTAATATCCCATTGCCTTAAACAATACGGGACTATAATTTCTTTTCCACACATGGGATTAATAGATATCTCTGTCCAGTTTTGGAACACACACTAAAACAGAAAACCCTTTTTCTACTATTTATATCGAGTGTCCAATCCTCCGTTATTGTTTGATGTTCATACCTCAACACTCGTCTCTTGATGTATCCTGCACATCAAAAGGCGGTGAAATCACGTAGTGGTTAGTTGCTCGTTTCTTTCCGTTCTTACGCTGTTTCCCTGGGTTCCCCTTACGCTAATACTTCAAAGCGTCCGAACCCGTTGATCGCCTTCTCCGTTCATTGTCCCGTTCTCGAAGTCTCCCTGTTGTTCTGTCCGTTAACATCGCTGGTCAATGACTCCTCACAATATCCTATTTTTATACCAGTCGGTCACTGCTCTTTAATTCGTCCTCATCTCAGAACGAAGTACTCGACTGTTAACCCTTCTCCTACATTGTCATTAATCTTACTATTCGAGTTTATCAGGGAATCACTAAACTCACAGTATTCCCGTGGCACACTTCTGCCGTCAAGCGTCGTGGGGAGGAATAAATGGCGCTCCAGCACCAGATGGGCGGCACTGGATAGTGTCATTCCGTGTGATTGTAGAATGTCTTTGATGTCGTCAATCCATTTTCTTCTTAGACGTCCCTTGCTCTCGTCGCAGATGATCTTTGATGTAAGGCCAGTGATGGTAGTTGTTGGTGTTGCATTCTAACGACATGGCCAAACCACTTGATCTTCTATCTTTCAATAAATGTGGCACAAGGTGTTGATCCCAATGTCTGTCTGATAACAGCATTTCTTACTCGGTCTCGGATAGTTAAGTTGGCAGCTCTCCTCAGGCATCTCATCTCGCAGGTGTTGATTTTGCGAAAGTGTGATTTGGATAAAGTCCAAGTTTGAGATTGGTAGCATAGGGTTGGTGTGAATATGCTGTTTATTATCTGTCATTTTGCGGACATGGGTATATTTGGAGGTTTCAGTAAGGGTGATAGTTGATATGTAAGTGCACTAGCTTTTTGACATCTGATTTCGATTTCTCTGTCCAATCTGCCATCTTCTGTGATCATACTTCCAAGATATTTGAATTCTTCGGTTTTGGCTGTGTTTATACTCACATTGTATCTGCTGCATGTTGAACTCAGATTATTAATATGATTTTGTAGCCTGCCCTCATCGCTGTAAAACAGGCATTGATCGTCTGCAAATAGAAGGTCATTTATTTCCTGTGGATCAGTTGTTTCATCTGGAGTAAAGAGTTCTAAATTTTCTGAATCTGTTCTGTCAAGGCTTGCTTCTTTGGATATTCTGTCCACGTAGATATTAAATAGCAGAAGAGAGAGCACACATCCCTGTCTCACTCCTGTATTTACTGCTAACATATCTGATATACCTTCTTGTGTTACTAATGCACTTCGGCTCGAGTGGTAAATGGCTATGATGTTTTCTAGCAATTGTCTTTGTATCCCAGTCTTCAAGGATAGTCCATAATCTGTATCTGTCTACTCTATCGAAAGCCTTTTCCTGATCTACAAACACAATATTCTGCTAGTAACTATATTCGACAGTTTTTTTCCCCACATATTTATCTAAGTATAAATAGTGCATCCGTGCAACTTTAACTTTTCCATAAACCGAATTGTACTTTGCTTAACTGTTGTTCAACATTTAAGCAAAGTACAATTCGGTTTTTGGAAAGGTAAAAGTTGCACTGATGAAGTATTTATATTTAGACAAATATGTGAATAGTTGAAGAAATGGGTCTAGCTCTTTGTTCCAATAATTTTCCGTACATTTTCCCTATATCAATCAGGAATGACATGCCTCTGTATGTTTCGCACTCTCTCATATTGCCTTTTCTTTTCCATATTGGTACTATTATTGCCTGCTGCAAATAATCTGGAACTTTACTTTCTTCCAATACTATATTACCAAGTTTTGTTAGCCATTTAACTCCGGTTTCCCCACAGGCCCGAATAGCTTCTGTGGTTATTCCATCTGGACCCGGTGATTTGTTTTTAGGACTTTTCTGTATAACTGCTTTGACTTCTGCAGGGATGAAATTTGGGTCTTGTTGTCCATGACTTTTAGGCACAAAAGTGAGGTTTTCTATGTTATTATGTGTGGGGTTAAGTAGTTCTTGAAAGTATTCTGCTCACATTGCTAATCTTTGTTGTCGATTAAATATTGGTATATCTCTTTTGCTGTTTATGATGGTGGTTGGGTTGTAGCATGCATCTCTGCTTCTCATTGTGTTGACACGTTTATAAAATTCTCTTGGGCAGTCTTTGCTAAGGGTCGCCATCTGTTCACCGTATATTCTCCAGGATTCATCTTTAGATGCTCTAATTGTTCGTTTGGCCTCTCCTCGTGCTATTCTGTAAGTAACATAGTCTTGTTCAGATTTAGTTGTGATATATTTTGTGAACGCTACCTTCTTTTTGAATACGCTATCTTTAACTTCATTGTTCCACCAAGCTGTTCTTAATCTTTTGTCCTGCCATACTTTCTTTGTTCCACTATTTATTTCCCAGTGTGTCGAGCATGGCAGCCTTGAAAATTGTCCATTCCTTATCTAAGCTTGAGTATTCATCATGGATGTTCTTATTTAGTTTTTTTTTATTTCTTGACTTGAATTCGTCTTTAACTATATGTTCCTGAAGTCTCCTATAATTGATGACACGTGTTATTACCTTTGTGTTTCTTATTTTCCTGTATGTTGAAATCTATTTTTTATTATGATTGGATTGTGATCAATATCAACATCTGTATTTGGGAGTGCTCTTGAATCCAATAGTAGTCTTCTGTCTGATTTCCTAAGTAGAATAAAGTAAATTTGAGATGCTTGACCTGTGTCATTCCATTTATACCAGGTTTTGGTGTGACTACGACGATGTTGGAAAAATACATTTGTTATTATTAGTCCGTATTTTGAGCATATGGTGAGTAGATGTTGACCATTTCTAATATATTCAGTCTCTGTGTCGCTGAATGCCACACCCCCTCCCCCCATGCATTCATTCACGATGTTCTTCGTGTGCCTATTGGTCCGTTAAAATCACCCATCACAATAAGTTCATCTGTCTCCCTGACATTATTTAATGTGTCTGCAAGTTTATCATAATACGCGTCTTTGTCTTCATCGGTGTAAGTGTCGTTACATGGGGCGTGTGATTGTATAAAAGGTGTTGTTCTACTTCCTTCGTTGATCTGTACTAGTATTATTGTCATAACACTCCCTGGGGTGAGGGGAACCTGCTACCACACCTTAGTAACGGGATGTCTTCAGACTTGGGACATAGGTGACCTCCATCTACAAAACCCCTCCAGCCCTTGGATCACTACCTCCTTCTCTATCAACCAAGGGACGTTACCCCTTTCAAACCTCGTCCTGAATACATGACACAACTCTGGTATCTAACTATGATAACAAGATGGTGTATTATACAAAATGAATGAGGTTGATGATGATGATGACTCCGAAAAAGGCCTGGCGGTATCTAGGCGAGACAAGACAGGGCAGTACTAGAGTCGCCTCAAGGAGGAAGTGTCATCACAGTAACATGCTCCAAGTCACACGCTATGCGGTAATTTCGCCACCGCCTCACCGAATGTATCCAGCCTCCGGCCAGGTATAGTCTTCTCCACGCTGACCAGACGGTAGGCGTGGCGAATCACGGGCACTGGGACCTCAGGGTGAGGACGACAATGAAGTCCAGCCCACACACTGGTTATTAAGGTCAACTGTCTCTCGTGTGGTCGGAGAACATGGACACTTCCCTGAAGAGTCCGGAAGTATCGGGTGCACTGCTGATATAGCGAGATTTCGATATCTCACTCACTGGTAGTGAAAGTCACAACTGTCCATGCTACCACCTTATTTCAACCTACCCACACCGCTGGTATCACCGATCAGGTAACTCCACAGCTGAATCGTGACACTGCGATCAAAGTTCGAATAGTTCTTCAACAGAATCACAAGCCACAGGGCCAGGCACTTGATAGTGAAGACATCGTTTCTAGCTGGTGGTAAGGCAGTCAGTCATCTTCACATCTGGGACAATGACAACACCAAGATACTTGCCCAGGTAGGATCACGAGTAAGGCAATAGGTAGATGCCATGGTGAACAAACTGGTATGGTAGACGTGGAGTGGGCTACGGGTTAGCTGGTACCATACTGAGAAGTAGCTCTCGGTTGTAGATACCTCTCGCTTTGATAGTGGTGCTCACGGGCTGCTAACACCATCACTCGTCATAGTCCCTATCACCGGACTCGTCACCAGATCGTCACTCCGCTCTTATAAAGGTAGAAGCTGTGGAGGACAACACTCAGTGAGAGCATCATGAATCAGACTTACCATAAGCTGATACATTCAGACCATGCTCACTCAGACGGGTGAACCCTCCCCATAAGGGACCCGACTCTCTCATTGGCTGCTCTCAGATGCCGAGGACGAACTGGGCCTAGGACCGAACAGGCAACTATCCAACTGCGTCATCTTTACAGGACTAAAGTAGAGCTGGGCCGAGGTTGTTGGTCACTGGTATCTGAGAGATTGTCCTATCCTGAAAAACAAAAACCAAACCTGCTACATAACATATAGGGTTAGTGAATTAGTTGTACTAAAAGGCAGAATGGCCGGTCTCCCTGGCTGAGGGGTTAGCAGCTTTCTCCGTAACCCCGAATACTCTCGTGGTCGACGTGAGCGCACGAGAATTTGAAGGGGTTCGAGTCGCGCCAGTGACTTACGAGAGTATGGAGCCGGTCGCTCAGAAAGTCGTGGCGTGCTGATGAGCGTAATCTAGCCTAGGAATCAACATACAGCTGAAAGATGCTGGTGTTGACCGCAATATCCTGAAACAGGATGGAAACGCGGAAAAACAAACAAGGCAGAATTGCCCTGAAGTAGGGCCGATGGCAGTGCATCCAAAGACCCCCCTCCTGGTTAGATCCTCTCTCCCTGTTATCCGCCAGAGATTATGTCGTACCGTACCGCAGGTACAATATCCAATAGATCCAATAAAATATACAAAGTGATCCCCTTGAAGCAGAAATCCACACCCCGTCCCCCCTCTCTGGTCCCAGGTCGGGGTAATTAGAACGGTGTCCTGCTCAATATGAACATCCCTGTCGCATCGGTCACATACCCCGTGGTCAACCTCTCAGGAATCCACTATATATTAAGCTGGTATTCCGTCGAGGGATACTACTTAAAAGGACACATGCGAGGAAAGCCAAGAAGAAAGCCAGTTGTCGCCCCACCACGTGACACGACCTTCGACTCGCGATACGAACTTTTAAACGACCTCGGAGGTTTCTGCCGACCGGTGCACTAGCTTTGCCTTACTCGCCCGTGTCCATCCATATATCGCATGCCCTAGAATATGTGAATCCTTAAACTACTTCCGGTTTCGAGTCCGGTAACGCTTCGGCCACGCCGGCGCCGTCGACGCTCGAGTACATGAAGCTGGCCATGTGTGAACTCAAATTACAGGTCTCGTTTCCCTGAACCCGATTTGCCCTATCTTCCGTGGCTGTGAATAAGCCGCGCGCTGCTAACCTAATAAATATCTTTGCAGAACAAAGCTGGTAAACGCGATTTCAACAGGCTTTCAATACAGGCCCACAACAGTTCACACTTGACCCACTTCCATGCGCCGGTCAGTACCCGCGGCTTAGCAATCTCGAGTCACGGCTTACCGCTACAGTGTTAAGTACATAAATGAGTTACACATACCTTATGCTGGGAGTGCAGTGTGAATGTGGGGGCCGCAGTCTCTCACTAGGACTTGATGTCGAAGTTCTTTGAAACCAGTCAAGACATGGGTCGTCCCGCTCGCCATAACACAAATAGCACTGGGACTTGATGTCGAAGTTCTTTGAAACCCGTCAAGACATGGGTCGTCCCGCTCGCCATAACACAATTAGCACTGGGCCATAAGGCCGTCTACCCGCCAGGTAGCTCGGCTCACAACTGAAGTCTTTGTGTGCTGAACGTACCACTGCGCATGCTTGCCTGATTTGCGCAGTTGACTGAGTTGTATTGGAAAATTTTCAAGGGCGAGCAATCGCTCTGGTCTGGGTAGAGAAATTTAATGGTTCTTTCCCCTCGACCAGTAAATTTTCCAAGGCAGCAAAATGTCACGAGACGAACCGACTGGTTTCGTGACAATTATCCTTTCCGATATAAATTTAGTGTTGATAATGGCTTTCGTTTTGTCTGGATGTAATAAAAAACCCACTTCATATTTGGCTGTATCTCGCTGGTCGACGCCACTCCATATAAAAACGCAACCTTCTGTAACAGAGCACCATCTCTGTTAGTGGGTTAATAGGTGGTGTGCAAAGACTAGGCACGGTTGAGCATCCCGTTGAAACATAACTAGGGACGCTCAAGCTGTGACGCAGGGTTAGATATAGACAGTTACCATCGGACTTTGAAGTCAACAACACCTATTTTGTATGATCGATGGTCACTTGATATTCTACGATGAATTTGATTACATAAACAATTGAAAAATCCAGCCAACGTACTGCCTCTGCTATACAATGTACCAACACTGTTAAATAGCAGAATTGGTGCCGCGACTCTCAGAACTTACCTTGTCGAGGACACAGCGTGAAGTACTACAAAAGTATACGGCACAGCGGAGGACTTTTGTTGAACGCCTTTTCAAGTTGCTTTGCGTTGCTACAACAAACACGTTACCACAACAGATGTTTTGCTTTCCATATCGTTCCAATACAGTCCTATCGAGTTTTGCTGACTGAGTGAATCTTTGTCAGAAGCCGCAGTCAAGTGATCCAGGCCTTGTCAAAGGTTGCAACATATATTTTCACCACCGCAAATCGTTTTACTGAGGCTGGTTGTTGGAGCCGCCATACATCCTATCATGAACTGCTGGACAGAGCTACCATCGTGTAATTGGGCTGTTTGTCAGAGTGGCCATCATCGTGTCCTGGAGTGACCTAGCTGTTGTCCTTGAGATGCCTGAAGAGAGGTCATTGCTAGTCTTGCTTACCGGAGCTTACTTGCTTAATACAACTCAAATATTTTGCTAAATATGGCCCAGGATGGAGGAAGTCTTTGATTGTTTTAACGCCACTCAAACCTGAGCATCCACTCGTTTTACTTGCCTGATAAATTGCTCCGGAAACGTTTTTCAACTCAGACGTGCCCGCCTAGGGGTGAAAAGAAGCCAGAAATCTGAGGTGCCCGCCCATGGGTGAAATGAAGAGTCCAGAAGTTTTTCCTTTCCCTGTGATGGAACCGAAGAAGACAACACGCTCGTTTTTCTATGAAGCATGTATGAAGTCTGACTATCAAGAATAATCACCGGTTGGCACATTTGGACTTTCCTTGGGGACTCGTGGACGATATATCAATGAACGGTATTTAAGAAATTGATTTAAGGTAATTGATTAAGCTAATATTGCGTTATAATAAGTGAAATTGATTTAACTAATATAACATAACATTGTGTGTTAAGTAAAATTAATTAATTAATTAGAACACTTGATTTTTATAGGACGAAAAACAAATGCTTACGTCCCTTGTCTAGTTCAAATACGCCTGCAGTTGTTGTATACTTATTGAAAACTATTAACTATATTATAATTGTGAATTTGTTTATATAACTTGTATAACAAAAATATTTCAGCATGGCAGAGGAACAAGTTTTGTTAACACAGGTTTTAGGGGGAGTGGGTAGAGCAATAAGCAGACTCAACTCCGCAATAAAACAGCAAGGGGTAGGCACAGATATTTAAAAATTCAGTGGGCAGGCGAAAGACTTTAAGAGATGGATGACCTCGGTGGAGAAACATGCATTTTTGGTGGGAGCGGCAATACCTGTGCAGATTTATTATCCAGAATTCCGTATCCAGAGACATCAGGGAACACTGAGGATGAAGGTGAACCCGAAATAGATGACCGAAACTGGCAAGTAATTATATTAGATTCTGCCATATTAAGTACAGAAGATTTTAGGAGTTCACCTTCGGATCAAGAATCTGAACCTATAACGGAAGACCCACATTTAATGCAATTTAATATGAAGGAAGAACAAGAATTAGATCAGAAAGTTATAGAAATAAAACAGAAATTGAACGAAACCGGTGAAAACAGTTGTAAGAAAAATTTTCTAGTCTTGCAGGATGACGATCAGTTATATTACGTGAATGAAAGAAGCGAACAGTTGAGAAAATACATTCAAAAACATTTGGAAATTGAGATTCTAAAGGCATATCATGATGAGAATGGTCATCTTGGTCGTGACAAGTTAGTAAAAGCCCTCACGAATAAATATTATCGGCCGAATTTATTTAAAACTGCTTGTAAATATGTTGATGCGTGTGAGAGGTGTAGGTTAAGAAATATGAAAACGATCAAATGTCCCTTACAAGATACTGACATTCCTCAGTTTCCAATGCAGAAAGTGAGCTTAGATATATCAGGTCCTCACCCTAGAACACTATCGGGGAATGTATATCTACTTCATATCGTAGATTGTTATAGTCTTTGGCCGGAGGTCTATGCGATTCCGGATAAGAGCGCAGATACCATCATTAATATTTTTCTACAGGAGTACATACCAAGATTTAGTTGCCCACAGATCTTACTCACAGATAATGGTAAGGAGTTTGTGAACAAGAAGTTCGAGAAGTTATTACAGGATTTGAATATAGGCCACATAAAAACTTCCTATTATAGACCTTCTTCAAATGCGAAAAATGAGAGACAACATCGGACATTGTATAACATAATAGCAAAAATTGTGGAGGAACATGAAAAAGATTGGGACCTTTACTTAGGACCTGCATTGAGCGCGATAAGCACAAACCAAAATAAAGGGACAGGTTTTTCACCATTTTACTTATTACACGGAAGAGAGCCTATACTCCCAATTGACAATCTGTTAAAACCAAGACGTAAATATATGGGTGAGGATTTTCAGGAAGTTATTATACAATAAATGCACAAAGCGCGTTTAAGGTTAAGAAACAATATAATTAAAGCCAGAGAAAGACAGAAAAAGTACGCAAACAAAAATACACAACTACAGGAATTTAAAGTAGGTGATAGAGTTTACTATAAGAAGCATAGAAGAAACTCCAAATTTGATGCTCATTGGATTCCAGGTTATTATATTTTAGAAAAGTTAGGTTCAGTATCATACAGTATTAAGAACCAAATCACAGGACATGTGGCACGGGCACACGTGGAGCATTTAAGAAGAGATAATGAAGATAAGAGAGACAATAACAATAATAATTATTATTATTCAGACGGGTTATACTCAGATGGACAACTCATCAGAAGAGTTAAATATACAATACCCTCAGATTTTGGAAAAGATCCGGTACAAAGTCAAGTAATAACAACACCAGTTTACGATGATACTTACGAACAAGCGGAAACACTACCGAAAACTTTGATGAAGAAAGAAAATAATACGTATGATGGTTATAATAGTGTAGAATCTATGGAGGAGGAGGTAACCGCTCCATTTAAAAATACCAGACAAGCAGTGAAAAGGAGGATAGAGAAACAGAGAGATAGAGAAGTTAAAAGGCAGAGGAGAATTAGAGAAAATTCATCAAGCGACGAAGATATGCCACTACTCGAAAGATCGTTAAGAAACTATGATAGACAGATTAGATTAGATTTAGAAAGAAAAAAATTAGCGGCTGCTAGCAACAGACATACAGATGAAGAAGAAGGAATGGATGAAAATTCAGAATCTAATGGAGATAGTAGCATGAAGGAAAATGTTTCTCTACGGGAAAATGAAGACATTGATGTAGAGATGGCACTTATACACAAAAATCTAGAATTACTGAAGAAATGGAGATATGGTAAATAGATTGATAGAATATGCTGCAGATAGCAGGATGAAAATTTTGTGGTTTAAAGAGGAAATTGGTAATTGATGAAATACGGTAGCTGTGAATTACAGATGAATTATAGAGACAGATTAGCAAATAGCCTGGTTAATAGTTGTTGTGAGTTGTCTTGATGAGTAGACATGATGTTGTATATTTTGGTAATAAGTAGGTAATATGGATGTCAATTCTCGTGTGGTCTTGAAGATGTATTTTTTTTATTACCATTTGATTTTGAGATTTGACTTGTTGAGTTTTCTTAATAGATAAATAATTTATTATTAGTCCAAAAAAGCGACTAATAATGGATAGGATATATTTAAAAATGGTTTCTTTTGTTTCATCATGTATGTCATATTATTTTGAATAATGTCTTTCTTCGAATTGGTTGATTACCTTTATTTAATATGAGGGGAATGAAAATTGTCTTCAAAACGTTGGGGGGTATGATATCCTGTTTTGACTTCGTTTCAGTTTGCTTATGAATTGTGATTTTAGTTGAATTGTCTTGTATATTGAATAGTATTTACCCTTGTTTACAAATAAGTGGATAATTGTTAAAATTTTGTTCACAAGCAGTTATTATTTTGTTTAGAGTAAAGAGTTAACTGGGATCAATAATACTAATTAGGATCGTTCATTCAGAAAATGCAAACGGCTCTAGACTATCAAGAGAGACACATTCTCCTTGTGAGTAATAAGTTTTAGTAAACATGAGTACCAAAAACTTTGGTCTTGTGCTAGTAAGAAGGCTGCTGCGCCAGTCAGCGTTAATGTTTTGGAATAGGGGGGGGGGGGGGGGTTAATTACATGGTGGCTATGAAGTTTGGAAACACATGCCATGCTTGGATGACGGGGTTTTATAATGGATCCTACACAAATAAAAGTTAGTAGAAATATATGGTTCTGGGGAGTTGAAATAGGAGCTGCATTAAGTCAGCATTAATTGAAAATATATGGATTAGATGCCATGTTATATTAAGGAAGAAGAAGTTAACGTGACTAACGTCTATAGGTGGTATAAAAAGAGGCTGCGTTAGTCAGCATCAATGGGAATATAAGGAGCTAGTTAATTGAGAGTGGACATTAATGGGGCTGTAGATAGCAGCACATATGGTTTAGTACAAAGTTAGATACGCCCATGAACAAGGATGGTTATAATGGGATGTGAGGGGGTAAATATAGGAGCTGTGATAAGCAGCGTTAATTGGTTTAAAGTATGTTCATAAGAAATGAACATTGTCAATATTATTTTTATGGTTTTATGATTGAACATGAGCCATGTGAAATATAGTCATTAATGGTTGGGGATGGCAGCACAAATATTAATATTGAGTATATAAGGAAGAAATTTTGGATCGACTTAATTTATAACAAACAGAAGTATATGTTCATGGATTATAAGATGCGTTTTTAAAACTTTATTTATAAAGTTTTTGTGTTTGCAAGGGAGGTAAATGTGATTGCTTTCTGACTACTTCTTTATATCTTTATAACTGGGTGCGCACCCCATCTTTTCTGTCTATCCTGTGTTGTTTTGTTGATGTTGAGAGAAAATGAGAAGTTACATAACGCATGATAAGTGTTTATATACCAACGATTTTTATGAACATATGTATATATGAAATGAAATATCTAGGTGATTCCTTATGAACTGTTTTTTTTTTTAAATTGAAAATGAAACCTTGTAGGTTTATATACAGAAACGAAGAAGAAGTATCATTTCACGAAGATCTATAACAGAACATAGCGGTTGGCTATAAGGGATAAGCGGAGAAGTGGACTCGAAGGAGTAGAAAGGGTAAGAAATAAAGTTCACTGGTTAAGAGGGGGCTGGTTTAAGATGGGTTGGAAAAATAACATTGGAGCTAAGATTTTAGTGAGGGAAAGAATAAGTAGAATAAGTAGATTAGGGATTAAGACTTTTCGGGAAAAGTCTTGTTAAAGATAGGGAGGAATGTAACAGAGCACCATCTCTGTTAGTGGGTTAATAGGTGGTGTGCAAAGACTAGGCACGGTTGAGCATCCCGTTGAAAGGTAACTAGGGACGCTCAAGCTGTGACGCGGGGTTAGATATAGACAGTTACCATCGGAGTTTGAAGTCAACAACACCTATTTTGTATGATCGATGGTCACTTAATATTCTACGATGTATTTGATTAAATAAACAATTGAAAAATCCAGCCAACGAATTGTCTCTGCTATACAATGTACCAACACTGTTAAATAGCATGTGTTCGTTTTGTGTTCTGTCCCTTTTTCCTAGTATCTGCGAGTCCTAATATTTGAATATTTGATTTTTTCATAACTCTACGAGAGCTGGTTCCTTATTTCCTAGACCAGTAACATTCCAAGTCTCTATTGTCTCCTGTCTCTTTTGAAATTCAGCTGTTGTTGGTCGCTTGTTGTTCGGTGTGTTTCCGGTGGGAACGCTGATAGAGTTGCGTTTTTCTTTCAATTTCCTCCATAATTCTTGAGCAATAATACTTGAACTTGAGCACCTATACCAAACGTTGATAACATGAACACAGAAATGAGAAGACTGAATATTAACATGTTAGGTATATGTGAGACCAGAGGGCATTATTATAGAAAACAGAAATATCACCATACAGACAATATTTCGCATAATGAAAATGTATAAATATTCCTATCTTGAAGATGGAGGTTCAGAATGCTCTTAACCATATGAAATCTGGCAAGACCCCCGGTTCAGACAGCATCACAACAGAAATGATTAATGCTTTAGAAGAACATGGAATAGATAAAGTTACAAGACTGATGAATACAATATATGAAACTGGAGATATACCTTATGGATTATGTAATTCTGTATTTATTGCAATCCCAAAGAAATAAGGAACCCTGGAATGTGATCAACATCGGACGATTAGTATAATGAGTCACATCACGAAGATTTTGCTAAGAGTTATCATGCAAAGAGTTTGGAAGAAAATACTACCTGAAACAGGAGAAGAACAATGTGGGTTTGTAGAAGGCACTGTTAAGCTAAATGCTGTGTATATACTGAGAACAATGTGGGTTTGTAGAAGGCAATGATACAGTAAATGCTGTGTATATACTGAGAACAATGTGGGTTTGTAGAAGGCAATGATACAGTAAATGCTGTGTATGTACTCATGGAACCTCATGGGATTTTAGGACTACGAAGGAAAACTTCGATGTCTTCGTTTTGAAAATAAGTTGTCTTACTATGGACATCATGGCAGTAACTAAAGCGACAGTCAGGCTGGAGACACCGACATTCACCCAGGCATACTTTCTCAGTGACTCAGAGAACATGCTCATGAAGATCGACATGGGTTGTGCTCGAAAATAGTGCATGGAGTCTCTTAGGAGGCCAAGGCTGACAAAAATTAGTTTCATTTTTGTGTGTAAGTGTAAATGAAAAAGCTAATAAGCCTGCGGGCAGAGATTCTGTGGAAAGCGACGAACAATGGACGGGGCTGAACAATTTCCTCAGAGATGCAGACCGATTAAATATATGAAGTGTTGACTGTAAATCTGCACTTAATGGTTCTGTCGCCCTGCTACTGAGTGAATGCTTGGCGCGACACTGTGAGCTGTGAATTTCGCGTGCAGTGCTTTTACATCAGTCCGCTGTTGTTTGTAGTGTGAACTGCATATTCGGAACGATTGCATTCGGCTGAATTGACCGGTTTGCCTTTTCGAATCACGGGTGCATTTTTCAGGAGACTTCAGGGGGTCATCGCTGGAGCTACGGAGTTCGTGATTAGTGCGGCACTTTCAGCGGGTTGCCCTGCGGAAAGAGACCGAGCCATATGAGATACAACCCGGGTCAATGAAGTCTTTCTGGTGACTGCCGATTCCATCGACGATGAACTGTATTTTTTGTGGAGGTCTGTTGTGTTGGCATTCTGGCGGCGGCATTATGCATAGTGTACCTGTGCGTGCTGTTGGCTTACCGAGACTCCTGTCTATTCCGTTGTTCACATAGGGAAATGAGGAGCATTTAGTGTGACATTAACTGGCACAGGAACGGAGCATAATGGGGACGACCCGTTGCCGTGAAGTTGGAACCGCGACTAACTGACTAACTAACATCTGCACTTAAATAAGATTGTGAGAATATCAAGTCAAAAGGGATGAAGCCAAACTGTGGCGCTACGCAGGCAGACAGAGAAGAAGAATACACCAACACAAAATACAGTAGCTGTCGTCAGCCGATACCCGCCGAGTGAGGTTTTTTGTTTGTTTTTGTTTTGTTCGAATGTCCTTTAACGGGACATCGCTGTCAACACCAGCATCTTTCAGCTGATTGTTGATTTCTTGGCACGATTATGCTCTGTAGTTTGCCATTGCTTTCTGAGCGACCGACTCACATACCCCGTAAGTTACCAATGCGGCGATACTCGCGCAGGTTACATTACTCACGAGAATATGCGGGAATACGGAGAAAGACGTTAACTCCAGTCCAAGGAGACCGGCTGCCGGGTGAGACACTAAGGAGGAAATCCGACAATTTACGAACTAAATGGTTCAATGTGCAATGAAGATGATCTGTCGACTCACTAAAGAGAATGGCAAAGAAGTGGGGATAGCGGAATAAATGATCAACACAAGATTTTAGACTGGCCAATCAAATAATGATGATGATGAACGTATCTTCTTCTTCTTCTTCTTCTTCTTCTTCTTCTTCTTCTTCTTCTTCTTCTTCTTCTTCTTCTTCTTCTTCTTCTTCTTCTTCTTCTTCTTCTTCTTCTTCTTCTTCTTCTTCTTCTTCTTCTTCTTCTTCTTCTTCTTCTTCTTCTTCTTCTTCTTCTTCTTCTTCTTCTTCTTCTTCTTCTTCTTCTTTTGTATGGGATCATGGGTAATGTGTGGATGTGTAGTCGGTGGTGGATGTATGTGTGTGTGAGGGATATATGTGTGTGTGTGTGGGGGGGGGGGGGATATTTGAGAGGATAGTTGGAAGTATGTAGGTGTTGGTGGGTTGGGATGGGGTGTGGGTAGGGAATGTGTGTTTGGGTGGGTGAAAGGGGGTGTAAGAGATTGTGTGGGTTGGGTGAAGGGTGTGTAATGGGTGTGGGGGTGTGTGTGAATGGGATATGTCTGTGTGGGTGGGAGTGTGTGAGTGTGGATGGGGTAAATGTGAGTGGGTGGAGGATGTATGTGTAGGTGTTGAGATGTTTGTAGGTGGAGGATGTGTCAGTGGGTGGGGAGATGTGTGGGCGTAGATGTGTATTGGGAATGTATGTGGGTGATGTGTGTGTGGGGGGAATGTGTTTATGGGTGGAGTTTTGTGTGGGAGGGGTTATGTGTGAGAGGTGGGGGAGGTGTGGGATGTGCAGGTGATTGAAGGATGTATGCGAGGATTGGGGATGTGTGTTTGGCTGGGTGGTTGGGGTGTTTGTGTGGGTGGGAGGGAGGGTAGATGAGAGATGATAAACTGGGGTTGTCAGTGATAGACTAGATGATATACTGAGATTGTCAGTGATAGACTAGGTGATAGACTGGGGTTGTCAATGATAGACTAGATGATAAACTGAGATTGTCAGTGATAGAGTAGATGATATACTGAGGTTGTCAGTGATAGACTAGATGATAGACTGGGGTTGTCAGTGATAGACTAGATGATAGACTGAGGCTGTCATTCATAGACTAAATGATAGACTGAGGTTGTCAGTCATAGACTAGATGATAGACTGGGGTTGTCAGTGATAGACTAGATGATAGACTGGGGTTGTCAGTGATAGACTAGATGATAGACTGAGGTTGTCAGTGATAGACCAGATTAAAGACTGAGGTTGTAGGTAATAGACTAGATGATAGAATGAGGTTGTCAGTGATAGATTAGATGATAGACTGAGGTTGTCAGTAATATACTAGATGATAGACTGAGGTTGACAGTAATAGACTAGATGATAGACTGAGGCTGTCAGTGATAGACTAGATGATAGACTGAGGTTGTCAGTAATAGACTGAGGTTGTCAGTGATAGACTGATGTTGTCAGTGATAGACTGATGTTGTCAGTGATAGACTGAGGTTGTCAGTGATAGACTGAGGTTGCCAGTAATAGACTAGATGATAGACTGAGGTTGTCAGTGATAGATTAGATGATAGACTGAGGTTGTCAGTAATAGACTAGATGATAGACTGAGGTTGTCAGTAATAGACTAGATGATAGACTGAGGTTGTCAGTAATAGACTAGATGATAGACTGAGGTTGTCAGTGATAGACTAGATGATAGACTGAGGTTGTCAGTGATAGACTGAAGTTGTCAGTAATAGACTTGATGATAAACTGAAGTTGTCAGTAATAGACTAGATGATAGACTGAGGTTGTCAGTAATAGACTAGATTATAGACTGAGGTTGTCAGTAATAGACTAGATAGACTGACGGTGTCATTGGTAGATTAGATAGACTAAGGCTGTCAGTGATAGACTAGATGATAGACTGAGGTTGTCGGTAATAGACTAGATGATAGCCTGAGGCTGTCAGTAATAAACTAGATGATAGACTGAGGTTGTGAGTAATAGACTAGATGATAGACTGAGGTTGTCGGTGATAGATTAGATGATAGACTAACGTTGTCAGTAATAGACTAGATGACAGACTGAGGTTGTCAGTGATAGATGAGATGATAGACTGATGTGTCAGTGATAGATTAGATGATAGACTGAGGTTGTCAGTATAGACTAGATGATAGACTGAGGTTACAGTGATAGACTAGATGATAGACTGAGGTTGACAGTTATAGATGAGATGATAGACTGATGTTGTCAGTGATAGATTAGATGATAGACTGAGGTTGTCAGTAATAGACTAGATGATAGACTGAGGTTGTCAGTGATAGACTAGATGATAGACTGAGGTTGTCAGTGATAGATGAGATGATAGACTGAGGTTGTCAGTGATAGAATAGATGATAGACTGAGATTGTCAGTGATAGACTAGATGATAGACTGAGATTGTCAGTGATAGACTAGATGATAGACTGAGGTTGTCAGTGATAGATGAGATGATAGACTGAGGTTGTCAGTAATAGACTAGATAGACTGAGGTTGTCAGTAATAGACTAGATAGACTGAGGTTGTCAGTGATAGACTGAAGTTGTCAGTAATAGACTAGATGATAGACTGAGGTTGTCAGTGATAGATTAGATAGACTAAGGCTGTCAGTGATAGACTAGATAGATTGAGGTTGTCAGTAACAGACTAGATGGTAGACTGAGGTTGTCAGTAATAGACTAGATAGACTGAGGTTGTCAGTAATAGACTAGATAGACTGAGGTTGTCAGTGATAGACTGAAGTTGTCAGTAATAGACTTGATGATAAACTGAAGTTGTCAGTAATAGACTAGATGATAGACTGAGGTTGTCAGTAATAGACTAGATTATAGACTGAGGTTGTCAGTAATAGACTAGATAGACTGAGTGTGTCAGTGGTAGATTAGATAGACTAAGGCTGTCAGTGATAGACTAGATGATAGACTGAGGTTGTCAGTAATAGACTAGAAGATAGCCTGAGGCTGTCAGTAATAAACTAGATGATAGACTGAGGTTGTGAGTAATAGACTAGATGATAGACTGAGGTTGTCGGTGATAGATTAGATGATAGACTAACGTTGTCAGTAATAGACTAGATGATAGACTGAGGTTGTCAGTGATAGATGAGATGATAGACTGATGTTGTCAGTGATAGATTAGATGATAGACTGAGGTTGTCAGTAATAGACTAGATGATAGACTGAGGTTACAGTGATAGACTAGATGATAGACTGAGGTTGACAGTTATAGATGAGATGATAGACTGATGTTGTCAGTGATAGATTAGATGATAGACTGAGGTTGTCAGTAATAGACTAGATGATAGACTGAGGGTGTCAGTGATAGACTAGATGATAGACTGAGGTTGTCAGTGATAGATGAGATGATAGACTGAGGTTGTCAGTGATAGACTAGATGATAGACTGAGATTGTCAGTGATAGACTAGATGATAGACTGAGATTGTCAGTGATAGACTAGATGATAGACTGAGGTTGTCAGTGATAGATGAGATGATAGACTGAGGTTGTCAGTGATAGACTAGATGATAGACTGAGGCTGTCAGTATTAGACTAGATAATAGACTGAGGTTGTCAGTAATAGACTAGATAGACTGAGGATGTCAGTGATAGATTAGATAGACTAAGGCTGTCAGTGATAGACTAGATGATAGACTGAGGTTGTCAGTAATAGACTAGATGATAGCCTGAGGCTGTCAGTAATAAACTAGATGATAGACTGAGGTTGTGAGTAATACACTAGATGATAGACTGAGGTTGTCGGTGATATATTAGATGATAGACCTGAGGTTGTCAGTAATAGACTAGATGATAGACTGAGGTTGTCAGTGATAGATGAGATGATAGACTGAAATTGTCAGTGATAGACTAGATGATAGACTGAGGTTGACAGTGATAGACTAGATGATAGACTGAGGTTGTCAGTTATAGATGAGATGATAGACTGAAACTGTCAGTGATAGACTAGATGATAGACTGAGGTTGACAGTGATAGACTAGATGATAGACTGAGGTTGTCAGTGATAGATGAGATGATAGACTGAGGTTGTCAGTGATAGACTAGATGATAGACTGAGATTGTCAGTAATAGATTAGATGATAGACTGAGGTTGTCAATGATAGAATAGATTATAGATTGAGGTTGTCAGTAACAGACTAAAGGATAGACTCAGGCTTTCAGTAATAAACTAGATGATAGACTGAGGTTGTGAGTAATACACTAGATGATAGACTGAGGTTGTCGGTGATATATTAGATGATAGACTGAGGTTGTCAGTAATAGACTAGATGATAGACTGAGGTTGTCAGTGATAGATGAGATGATAGACTGAAATTGTCAGTGATAGACTAGATGATAGACTGAGGTTGACAGTGATAGACTAGATGATAGACTGAGGTTGTCAGTTATAGATGAGATGATAGACTGAAACTGTCAGTGATAGACTAGATGATAGACTGAGGTTGACAGTGATAGACTAGATGATAGACTGAGGTTGTCAGTGATAGATGAGATGATAGACTGAGGTTGTCAGTGATAGACTAGATGATAGACTGAGATTGTCAGTAATAGATTGGATGATAGACTGAGGCTGTCAATGATAGAATAGATTATAGATTGAGGTTGTCAGTAACAGACTAAAGGATAGACTCAGGCTGTCAGTCTTAGATTAGGAAAAGGAAGATTAAATGCTGTGATTGTTGCAGCTGATGTAATACAGGTGCTGTATTGTGATCTGTTGCAGCTGCTGTTAATTTTACTACAGGATTGTTATTATAACCTAACCCTAACCCTAAACTAGGTGCTATAAACCCTAACCCACTAACTCTCCTAAACCCCAACTAAACCCTACACTGAACCCAACCCTAACACTAAACTCTAACCCTAACAACGCAACCCTAACCCCTAACACTTAACTCTAAACCCTAACCCTAACCCTAACCCTAACTTAAACCTAAACCCTAACCCCTAACCCTTAACTCTAACCCTAAACCTAACCCCAACCCTTAACTCTAACACTAACCTTGCAGTACACTGGCGCTTGTCATCATAGGTGGCTATTGGAGCACTTGCCCATCCACTGGCTGATTATGAAAGATTCCATGAGGACACGCACTGGCTCATCCATGGATTATGAACGATTCCATGAGGAGGCTGGCCCGGATTGGAGCACTTGCCTTCATCCACTGGCTGATTATGAAGGATTCCATGAGGACGGGGATGGTTTGCCCGTAGATTGGAGCACTTGCCTTCATCCACTGGCTGATTATGAAAGATTCCATGAGGACGGGGCTGGTTGCCCGTAGATTGGAGCACTTGCCTTCATCCACTGGCTGATTATGAAAGATTCCATGAGGACGGGGCTGGTTGCCCGTAGATTGGAGCACTTGCCTTCATCCACTGGCTGATTATGAAAGATTCCATGAGGACGGGGCTGGTTGCCCGTAGATTGGAGCACTTGCCTTCATCCACTGGCTGATTATGAAAGATTCCATGAGGACGGGGCTGGTTGCCCGTAGACATCTCTCCCAGGTCCGCCTGAAGAGCGGGCTCCTGGAGCTGATGTTCTACTGGGACACGTCTCTCCCAGGTCCGTGCTATAACTTGTTAGCCTGGTGGGGGATGTTCAATCAATCAGTGGACAACAGGTGTCCACTCTAGGAGAGAAGGATCGCCTCCTTCATGAAGCTGTTGTCCGTGGGGTTATAGAGAGGTGCCCTCCTGAAGACGTTCATGTGACTACGCAAGTTTCGGTACAGAATAAGGAGCCTTGAGGCCATGATGTGGAGATATCTCATGTACTTCTTCTCGAGAGAGGCCCCCAGCAACATGGATGATCTTCTTCATGATCGGGTTGTCCTTCTCTCTTTTTATTCTTATCATTCAGCAATCTTCCTGAATGCACCAGAGTTCGCTATGTGTCCTGTCTGTCTGTGCGTCAGTCTGAGCACTTGTGGGTTTGTCCGGAGGACTCTCTCTCTCTCTCTCTCTCTCTCTCTCTCTCTCTCTCTCTCTCTCTCTCTCTCTCTCTCTCTCTCTCTCTTAGAAACTGACAGCCTTAAAAGAAACTTGTACAGGGCTGACTGGAAGACAGCATCAAAACGTCTACAGCACATAGTCTTGTTTTTCCTTGGAGAGACTGACCACTTGAGGGATTGTCCGGAGGGCTATGGTTCTTAGACACCCAGGGACTCGCTGAACAGAACCCCCAAAAATGTCACGGGGGTGACAATTACAACACAAGAAGGCCAGCAACACGTGGGTTCTGGCGGGTTTCACATGGAGATTGAGCACCTGTAGACAGGGAGGAGGAGGAGAAGACGAAGCAGGAGGAGGAGAAGTAGCAGAGGAAGGTGAAGAGATCAGGCACCTTTGAACTGATCAACTGAATATTTTTACTTGTTTTTTTTTTCTAAAGGCCCTTTTTAGGGCCATCTCAATATTCAACCTTTGTTGGTTTTTATATAAGTTCAATTTTTATTATATGTCTGTAAAATGTAAAGTCAAATTGTAGTAGTAGTAGTAGTAGATATTTATGGACATTATAGAAACAAAGTTATACACCTGAAGAAGACATAAATTCATAAAGTGAAGAAGTGAGGTCACTTGATGACCATGTCCCTGTGTACACATATGAGTTACCGTATAACATAGCAAGTTATAAGATCTAGTGGAACAAGTAAACAAGCACAGTGCAGAATGTGGCTTAGATATTAACATCAAAAAAAACGAAAACTATGATAATTAGCAGTGAAAAGGAAAGGTCATCAATGAACATCACAGTAAACGGGCAGATACTAGAACAAGTAACAAGTTTCTCCTATCTTGGACATATAATAACAGATGGTGGCAGAAGTGAAATAGAAATAAAAAAGAGAATAGGAATGGCCAAAAATGCTTTCAATGACACGAAATCAGCATTAACATCTAGAAAGATTAATAACGCATTAAAAATGAGAATTGTCAAATGCTACGTATATTCAACGCTACTGTATGGCGCGGAAGCCTGGACATTGAACAAGCAACTAGAAAGTCGCATAGAAGCCCTGGAGATGTGGATATACAGACGAATATGTTGTATTTCATGGAAACAAAAACAATCAAATACAGAGGTTCTAGAAAAACTGAGAATGAAGAGAGAGTTGATGAAAGAAATAAAGAGGAGGCAAGTGAAATATTTTGGCCACGTTAAAAGACATGATACTCTTATAAAAACCATACTGGAAGGCAAGGTTGAGGGCAAGCGAGCAAGAGGTAGACAACGATACAAGTGGGAAGATAACATCAAGAGATGGACGAACATCAGCCTGACAGAATGTACAGTCAGGGCGAGAGACAGACAGTGTTGGAGATCCATTGCAGCCAACCTTCATTGTGGAGACGGCACTTGATTGATTGATTGATTGATGACACAGACTCTTAGACAGTAGAAGGTACTAACTGCTTTCTGTTAGCGCCAAATGTTTGATAAGGGGGATGGGGGGGGGGGGGGGAGGTGCCTTTGTCCTTAATAGCTTAATGAACTTTTGCCCCCTGACTTGGTAACATTTCCCATTCTCTGGTGACAAAGGAAAAATCAATCAATCAATCATGTGCCATGCCGGAAAGCGTGGGCGGTCATGACTCGCCATTTCACTCGATCACCAGTGTCGTGGATCAGCTCAGCTGTTCCTGTCTCGTCCATGCCATGTGGCCAAGCCATCCAGGTATTTTCCTCTCGGTCTTCCTCTTGGTCTGTTCCCTTCGATCTTGCCAGTTGTCACTAAGTTCTCCAATCAATTTCTTCTCATAACATGTCCAAACAATTTTGACTGTCTACGTCTAATTTCTCTAATCAGTTTACGATGTTCATTTGTCTCCTGTGGTACTTGGTCATTGGTTTTCTGTCTGTCCATGGTATTCTTTGCATTTTCCTCAGAAACCACATTTCTGCAGCCATCAGATGTTTTTCAGCTTGACTGCTCATTGTCCAAGTTTCACATCCATACAAAAGAACAGGCTCTATGTATCCCCTCAACACTCTTTTTCTCGTTTCAATTGACATCTTTTTATTGGTCAGAATGTTTTTCATCTTGCTAAAGGCTACTTTCGCCATGGCGATTCTTGTTCTAATCTCTTCAAGGCATCTCCCATCAGATGTTATGACTGTTCCAAGATAATTGTACCGATTCACTTGTTGAAGAATATTTCCATTTACTTGTATATTACATTGTGGCACTTCTTCCTTCCTAGTGACGACCATAACCTGAGTCTTTTTACAATTTAATTCTAACCCCAGTTGCTCACTGTGTACAACAACCGCATCTACTAATTGTTGCAGGTCCTGCGCATTGTCTGCAATTAATACTGTATCATCTGCATATCTAATGTTATTGATGTTTCGTCCTCCAATGCTGATTCCATTTATATCCTCTACATTTCTGAAAATATTTTCACTGTATAGGGAAAAAAGATCTGGAGACATCACACATCCCTGCCTAACACCTCTCTTAATTGGCTGATACTGTCCCACTTCATTATCAATCCTTATTGCAGCTTGTTGTTTCCAATATGTCTAATTTCCAATAAGTCTAATGTCTTTTCCATCAATTTGTAGATCTGCAAGCATATCCACCATGCTGACATGTCTAACTCTATCAAAAGCCTTTGTATAGTCAATAAAGCAAAGATGTATATCCTTGTTTACTTCTATAGCACGTTCAATAACTGTTCGCAGCATATACACAGCATTTACTGTACCTTTTCCTTCTACAAACCCACATTGTTCTTCCCCTATTTCAGGTTGTATCTTCTTTCTCACTCTTTGCATGATAATTCTTAGCAAAATCTTTGTGATGTGACTCATTATACTAATTGTTCTATGTTGATCACATTCCAAGGTTCCTGATTTCTTTGGGATTGCAATAAATACAGAGTTACATAATTCAGGAGGTATATCTCCAGTATCATATAATGTGTTCAGCAGTCTGGTGACTTGCTCTAGTCCAAATTCTTCTAACGCTTCTAAATTCTTCTAAAGGAAAAAGGACTGCTTCATTTTGCCCCTAGAAGGGTGTGTTGAAAACAGGTGGATAATTTTAGATACCTAGGGACATTTATAACATGAGATATAACATCAGATTGTACTATAGAGATTAAGAGCAGAATAGGGCAGGCAAAAGGTCGCATTTAAGAAAATGAAGAGTATCTTGTGCAATAGGTCACTATCACTGAGTATAAGAAAGAGAGTGCTGAAATGCTATGTAGAACCAGTTTTGCTGTATGGCAGTGAATCTTGGAATGTAAATGAACAAATTAAGAAGAAATTAGAAGCAACAGAGATGTGGTTCCTGAGACGAATGTTGAGAATTCCTTGGACTGCCAGAGTAACTAACGACGACTGCCTGAAAGTGGCTAATGAAACTAGAACACTATATACAACAATAAGAAAGAGACAAACAACTTTCTTTGGTCATGTATTGAGAAGAGAGGCATTGGAGAACATCGTGACAACTGGAAAGATCTAAGGGAAGAGAGGCAGAGGCAGACCAAGAGAAATGATTCTCGATAGATTGAGACGGTGACACGGAGGAATACAGCAGCAAAGTCGATCCAGAAAACTAAAGACCGAGATCTGTGGAGAGCCATGAACGCCTACGCCAGCCGGCACGGCACTTGATGATGACTAGCCTTGGTACTGACTCTTTGTGATCATATTAATAATCTATACATATATAGAATATGCACACCCGTATATCTATGTGGTATTCTCCCAATCGAAACAAATAAGTAAAACTAACAAGGAATCAACTTTACAGCTTTTGGACACTACGAATGAAGTAGTAGTAGTAGTAGTAGTAGTAGTAGTAGTAGTAGTAGTAGTAGTAGTAGTAGTAGTAGTAGTAGTAGTAGTAGTAGTAGTAGTAGTAGTAGTAGTAGTAGTAGTAGTAGTAGTAGTAGTAGTAGTAGTAGTAGTAGTAGTAGTAGTAGTAGTAGTAGTAGTAGTAGTAGTAGTAGTAGTAGTAGTAGTAGTAGAGCTCCAAACTTTCAACCCCATTGAATAAAATGAATGATCATCATCATTCTTGATGGACATACGCCACTCAGTAGTAGTAGTAGTAGTAGTAGTAGTAGTAGTAGTAGTAGTAGTAGTAGTAGTAGTAGTAGTAGTAGTAGTAGTAGTAGTAGTAGTAGTAGTAGTGGCAGTAAAAGTATAAGTGTTAGTGGTAGTAATAGTAGTATTACTAGTAGTAGTAGTAGTAGTAGTAGTAGTAGTAGTAGTAGTAGTAGTAGTAGTAGTAGTAGTAGTAGTAGTAGTAGTAGTAGTAGTAGTAGTAGTAGTAGTAGTAGTAGTAGTAGTAGTAGTAGTAGTAGTAGTAGTAGTAGTAGTAGTAGTAGTAGTAGTAGTAGTAGTAGTAGTAGTAGTAGTAGTAGTAGTAGTAGTAGTAGTAGTAATAGTAGTTATTATTGTTGTTGTTGTATTAGTAGTAGTAGTAGTAGTAGTAGTAGTAGTAGTAGTAGTAGTAGTAGTAGTAGTAGTAGTAGTAGTAGTAGTAGTAGTAGCCGGGAAGGTTAACCCGGTCAACAAATGCCCGCAGAAGTCGGATGTGTCGGCCTAACGGTGCAAGAACGCAGCTCTCCTGTAAACCGGCACAAAGCAATCACGTCAGAAAAAAAAAACTTTGAACAACGAAGACGTAGTTACGATAAAAACTATCAGATGTCTTTTGAAGTAACGGAAACGGATGTCCGTGATCCGAAGAAAAGAGTGGATAATCATAGATGTCCCGAAATGACCGTTTATCAAAGGAGAATTTCAGTTGGTGTTGTATGAAAATCAAAAGACTGGTGAAGATGACAGGGGAATATCTAGTGGACTGTGCCAGTGAAATTATACCGAGCCAAAGTATAAATGGTCTGGATATTCAAAGTTACTTGTATGTGCCACGAGTCTTCCACGAGAGAAAGTGTTGAATTATTCTGGAGCTAGTAGAAAAGGGATTTAAGATGTTCCGCGTTGATTGAAGGCAACGAACATCTGTACTTAATGTGCATATGTATTCCCGATTCAGCCGAGGATAGTTATAAGGTAGTTATGGTGTAGAGTAGAACTCTAGCATTGTGTATTTTAGTGTGTGACCGTAATAATGAGTGTCGGCCGAATTTAACTGAGAAGTAACTTAGTGGATTGAGTAAGGTGTCAGAGCACTCGATAGTATGAGTACTAGTATAATAGAGGATAAATCTATAATAGGAGATTCTAGTGTAGGTGGTTACTAGGATTTCTAAAGTTTCCTATGACTTTTCCTTCTTTTACCTTGTCTTAAGTTATGTGAAGAACTACTATACCTTAGGTCAGAGATCATTTCTCTGAATCTATAGAAGTTATAACTGATAATGGCCTCTAGCCTACTCTCTCTTCTAATAAGTCTGCGTTAGGTTGATCTCACAAGGTACTGTATATTCGACAGGTTCCACGGAACTCCACTGAACTCAGCTGAATTCCACTACACTGGAAATTGTAATAGCTACACCCATAAAAAGAAGGACATTACCATAGTTGGGTGCAGTGATCAAGATCCTCAAGATTTAAGTCGTGTATCAACCCTAAGGTCAACCAGTTCTAAAAGTAACTGCATAATATGTCTGTCTTGATAGGATACTGACAGCAGAAGATATGTCAACTCCACAAAGAACGGACTAGCAATAAGGTTCACAAGACCATAAGATGAATACAAACAAACTGTAATATCAGAACTTTTCCTCTGAGGAATAGAACATTCTTGGACTTTAATACAAACAGTGTGTCAGTGTAATATATATGCAGGGTTGTGATTAGTCCTATATCCATAGACAATAATTCATTAACTATATCGGATGTGTAAACATTCCCTGGATTTAAAAAAAAAAAAACATTCATAATATCGGAGGTTTCACCCGGAAAGACATTACATATAAAAAACACGCTGTTGTGAAAATACATTTTATTTCAAAAGTCAAGGATATTGTGAAGACATCATCATCATCAGTCAGAGAGAAACTACACTGGGTGAGCGTAAAACAGTTCTCTGCTGTGGTGACAATATAAGGCCGTTGCGTGATGAAAATGTGATGTGGATCTTAGAGTGTCATTCTTATCTCACCTACACGATAGAACACACAAACAACGTCTTTACATACACTCTATACACGCCCATGACACTTTTTATTCAATAAATAATGTTAATATTTATTGGAGGACAGTGTTGCGTGGGTATGTTCTGAAGGAAAGTGAAGAGGGGTATGGCATTGCGATAATAGAGAGAGAGAGATAGTGAATAGAAGACTGGAACGGGAGTGTGTAGACAAAGGTCTGGCAATAAACCCAACATTGGAAAAAGGGAAGTTGAAGTGTGCTTGTTGATTCTACTGTCCCCCCAGAGACGACAAGCGACAGTGAGTCAGTTAGCATCGCGTTACCAGCGGGTAGTAGGTAACTTTCACAACGTGGCACGGCGCCCAACAAGTCTCCATCTTATGCCGTTTCTCCTGGCTCTTGCAGTCTCGCACAATATCCCGTGTCCATCATACACAAACACACGCACACACACACACACACACACACGCGCGCGCGTGCACACACACACCCACACACGCGTATACATATCTTGGTCATCGGGGCTTAATGTGCTTGCGCTCAAACTTCCGGTGCGCTGGCGGCGGGGTACGGAGTTCGTCCCTACACTGGTCAGATGGACGCAAATGTTGACTGATTGTTTAGACAGAAATGGCTAACTACTGAAGGCAACAACCCCTATGTGGTGTATTCTTCCTGACGTGGTAGAGGGGTTTGCGTGCTCCAGCGACCACAAGAGCAATGCGCCGACAGGAGCACAATCACTGTCAGGGTTTCTCCTGTCGGGCCGGACTGATCGGTTGAGTGGCTGGTTGATCAGTCGATCGGTTGAATGGTTGGTTGATCAGCCGATCGGCTTAGTGGCTGGTTGATAAGTCGATCGGCTGAGTGGCTGGTTGATAAGTCGATCGGCTGAGTGGCTGGTTGATTGGTGGGTCTCTTACAGACACAAACCTGCTAATTTGGAGGTAGACAGGGGACAGTCAAAGGCCAGGGACCAGACGAAGAGAGACACAAACCTGCTGCCTTGTAGGTAGACTGGGGACAGTCAAAGGCTAGGGACCAGACGATGGTATGACCTTGCCTTCCCAGAGATGTCGGTAATACCCATGTTAGGAAGCTGGTTCGACCCTAGCACCGTCCCGGCTGGGATCCAGTCCTGCTCCTACAGGGCCGGGGAGCGGTGGGCAGGCAGAGCATTGTGTTGTCCGTGAATCGCTGCCACACCCAACTACTTCCGTGTCCACTCGAACTATTCATAGCGCTAACTGCTCACAACTCAGACATGTCGCATTGTAAAATAAACTCATTCTCTGTGTCCACTCCAACTATTCAAAGCGCTAACTTAATGCAGCTCAGACATGTCTTATTATAAATAAACTGCATTGGAGAGAAGAGTCGACACAAGTGTACGACCATGAATTAACCAACAAACGCACAGTGCGTCGCTGGGTATAACATAAGCTCAAAGAGGAACTCGAGCACAAGCTAAACTGTTATCCAGATGTCAAGGTTAAGCTGGAATGTTGCGGTAATCAAGGACTACGGCTGTCAAACAAAACACACACCAACATCGAGGAACAGGAGCAATGGCACGCTCAAACAGCGGGGTTCTGGGGGAACGGGGTTCTGGAGGAGCGGGGTTCTGGGGGAGCGGGGTTCTGGGGGAGCGGAGCGACCGGGGGGAACGATTACAGCGGACCGGGGGCCGGCTGCTGCCACTGAGATAAGGAGGCTCTTTGTGCTCACCGGTGCACGGCCACTATGTTTGCAGTTGTTCCACTACATGCAGGAACGGCAAGTCTCCCCCACCGTCTCCCTCCAACATTCATCACATTTATGTGCGCGTGAGTGGAAATCCGCGAGTCAGTGAGTGAATCCTCGAGTGTGTGAGTGAATCCGCGAGTGTGTGTATGAAACCGCGAGTGTGTGCGGGAATCCGTGTGTATGTGTGTGTGTGTGAGAGAGAGAGAGAGAGAGAGAGAGAGAGAGAGAGAGAGAGAGAGAGAGAGAGAGAGAGAGAGAGAGAGAGAGAGAGAGAGAGAGAGAGAGAGAGAATCCGCGCCTGCCTCTTGTTCATGGTGAATGTTGGGATGGCACGTTGTTGAAAGTTGTCAGTGGTTGTTGGGGTGGCAGTGGTTGTACGGTTGCTGTTGTGTGCAACCAGTTAGTTGTGGTGTTGAGCGGCAGTGGTTGTTGGGGTGGCAGTGGTTGTACGGTTCCTGTTGTGTGCAACCAGTTAGTTGTGGTGTTGGGGCGGCAGTGGTTGTTGGGGTGGCAGTGGTTGTACGGTTGCTGTTGTGTGCAACCAGTTAGTTGTGGTGTTGGGGTGGCAGTGGTTGTTGGGGTGGCAGTGGTTGTACGGTTGATGTTGTGTGCAACCAGTTAGTTGTGGTGTTGGGGTGGCAGTGGTTGTTGGGGTGGCAGTGGTTGTTGGGGTGGCAGTGGTTGTTGGGATGGCATTGGTTGTACGGTTGATGTTGTGTGCAACCAGTTAGTTATGGTGTTGGGCGTCAGTGGTTGTTGGGATGGCAGTGGTTGTTGGGGTGGCAATGGTTGTACGGTTGGTGTTGTGAGCAACCAGTTAGTTGTGGTTGTTGGGGTGGCAGTGGTTGTATGGTTTCTGTTGTGTGCAACCAGTTAGGTGTGGTTGTTGGGGTGGCAATGGTTGTACGGTTGATGTTGTGTGCAACCAGTTAGGTGTGGTTGTTGGGGTGGCAGTGGTTGTACGGTTGTTTTTGTGTGCAACCAGTTAGTTGTGGTTGTTGGGGTGGCAGTGGTTGTACGGTTGTTGTTGTGTGCAACCAGTTAGTTGTGATGTTGGGGCGGCAGTGGTTGTACGGTTGTTGTTGTGTGCAACCAGTTAGTTGTGATGTTGGGGCGGCAGTGGTTGTACGGTTGTTGTTGTGTGCAACCAGTTAGTTGTGATGTTGGGGCGGCAGTGGTTGCACGGTTGCTGTTGTGTGCAACCAGTTAGTTGTGAGATTGGGGTGGCAGTGGTTGCACGGTTGCTGTTGTGTGCAACCAGTTAGTTGTGAGATTGGGGTGGCAGTGGTTGCAAGGTTGCTGTTGTGTGCAACCAGTTAGTTTTGGTGTTGGGGTGGCAGTGCTAACGCAGTTGCTGTTGTGGGAAACAGTTGCTGTGGCTGGCAGTCTGTTTATGGAACACGGATGAGCAACTGTGTAGGACCGGTTTGCTTCTCATGCAGTCTTGACTTTCATTTACTACTTGCATGGGGCTGAAGGAGTTAGCTTGGGAGTGACTACAACAGATGGAGTTAAACCTGGGACAGGCTACATCAGATGGAGTTAAACCTGGGACTGACTACAACAGATGGAGTTAAACCTGGCACTGACTACAACAGATGGAGTTAAACATGGCACTGACTACAACAGATGGAGTTAAACATGGCACTGACTACAACAGATGGAGTTAAACGTGGGACAGGCTACATCAGATGGAGTTAAACCTGGGACTGACTACAACAGATGGAGTTAAACATGGCACTGACTACAACAGATGGAGTTAAACCTGGGACTGACTACAACAGATGGAGTTAAACCTGGGACAGGCTACATCAGATGGAGTTAAAACTGGGACTGACTACAACAGATGGAGTTAAACATGGCACTGACTACAACAGATGGAGCTACACCTGGGACAGGCTACATCAGATGGAGTTACACCTGGGACAGGCTACATCAGATGGAGTTAAACCTGGGACTGACTACAACAGATGGAGTTAAACATGGCACTGACTACAACAGATGGAGTTAAACCTGGGACTGGCTACATCAGATGGAGTTAATCATGGGATTGGCTACATCAGATGGAGTTAATCATGGCACTGACTACAACAGATGGAGTTAAACCTGGGACTGACTACAACTGATGGAGTTAAACCTGGGACTGACTACAACAGATGGAGTTAAACCTGTGGTTGGCTACAACAGATGGAGTTAAACCAGGGACTGACTACAACAGATGGAGTTAAACCTGGGACTGACTACAACAGATGGAGTTAAACCTGGGACTGACTACAACAGATGGAGTTAAACCTGGGACTGACTACAACAGATGGAGTTAAACCTGGGGTTGGCTACAACAGATGGAGTTAATCATGGCACTGACTACAACAAAAGAATAAATCCTTCTGTGTGTATTTTGTGGCAGCACACTTTCGAACCGTAAAGATTTTGTCCAGTTTGGCTGCAGCACGGCCTCCCACTTTAGCTACAGGCAAGATTTGGCTGCAACACTGCCTCCCACGTTAGCTACAGGCAAGATTTGGCTGCAACACTGCCTCCCACTTTAGCTACAGGCAAGATTTGGCTGCAACACTGCCTCCCACTTTAGTAACACGCAAGATTTGGCTGCAACACTGCCTCCCACTTTAGCTACAGGCAAGATTTGGCTGCAACACTGCCTCCCACTTTAGCTACAGGCAAGATTTGGCTGCAACACTGCCTCCCACTTTAGCTACAGGCAAGATTTGGCTGCAACACTGCCTCCCACTTAAACTACAGGCAAGATTTGGCTGCACACGGCCTACCACTTTTGCTACAGGCAAGATTTGGCTGCAACACTGCCTCCCACTTTAGTAACACGCAAGATTTGGCTGCAACACTGCCTCCCACTTTAGCTAGAGGCAAGATTTGGCTGCAACACTGCCTCCCACTTTAGTAACACGCAAGATTTGGCTGCAACACTGCCTCCCACTTTAGCTACAGGCAAGATTTGGCTGCAGCACGGCCTCCCACTTTAGCTACAGGCAAGATTTGGCTGCAAAACTGCCTCCCACTTTAGCTACAGGCAAGATTTGGCTGCAACACTGCCTCCCACTTTAGTAACACGCAAGATTTGGATGCAACACTGCCTCCCACTTTAGTAACACGCAAGATTTGGCTGCAACACTGCCTCCCACTTTAGCTACAGGCAAGATTTGGCTGCAACACTGCCTCCCACTTTAGCTACAGGCAAGATTTGGCTGCAACACTGCCTCCCACTTTAGCTACAGGCAAGATTTGGCTGCAACACTGCCTCCCACTTTAGTAACACGCAAGATTTGGCTGCAGCACGGCCTCCCACTTTAGCTACAGGCAAGATTTGGCTGCAGCACGGCCTCGCACGTTAGCTACAGGCAAGATTTGACTGCAACACTGCCTCCCACTTTAGTAACACGCAAGATTTGGCTGCTGCACGGCCTGTCACTTTAGCCACACGCGAAATCTGCAGGTCCTACTTCACATCATGCAGTTGCTTGAGAAGCTCTTCCTTAATTCCATATCTCAGTAACCAACTGAAGGAAAATGATGAGATTTAGCATATAACCTTATCATTATGTCCATCCAACAAAACAATATTTGTTCTGGAGATTTTACAGCAGATTTCAAAGTTTGTTTATATGCGGTATATAATTTACGGGTCAAAGATGAAATTCATAATTTTAAATGTATTACAGCGTAGCCAGACAATCAGCGTTCAATGTTGAATATATTACGTTTTTCACGGGGTTGGCCTTATGCCAAGAACCCCTCGCAGGTTAAATTGGGACTGTTCAGAGGTGTCGTCAAACTGTGGATTATTTCATGAAACCTTATTATTATTATTATTATTATTATTATTATTATTATTATTATTATTATTATTATTATTATTATTATTATTATTATTATTATTTAAATCTTGCCACTTATCGCTAACATTGAAATGTGTGAATATTTTTCAATGGGATTGAATGCGAAATTGTGTATACACTTCAAAGCATCGCTATGAAGTTGTACACATATTTTTGTTTAGAAAGCTGATCGCAGGAAACTGTTTTATACTATTACAAATTCCGAAAAAAAAGAACAGTGGATGCATTGGGTTCGAGTAAACGGCCATTTCGTCGATGGGTGCAAGAATCTGGAATTAAACCACCATAGGCTACAATAATCAAACGGTAGGTAGAAAGATTATTGTAGACAGCTTTGACAAAGATGTCATAAGGCGAGCTATTATAAAAATGCTGTAAAAAGTCGCTTAAAAGTCGACAGGGTCGACTTCATTGCACCGGGTTCTATCCCATATGGCTCGGTCTCACGGAAAGCATCGCATAAAGCAAGAACTCCGCAGCGCGGAAAGCATCGCACAAAGCACGAACTCCGCAGCTCTAGCGACGACCCACAGAAGTCTCCGAAAAATTTAACTCGTGAACCAAAGGATGCGGCCCAGAATCGAACCCACAACTTTTGGAGCCCGAGTCAAAAGGCTTGACCACTTCGCCACGGACACTCCTAAAATTATACAAATTTTGGATTTTATATCCAGGATAAGGCTAGTTATTGTGCATGAATGTAGCCACTATACTGTCGTCCCCGTGTTTATATGTTGTGTGTGTGTGTGTGTTTGTATTCATGAATGTAGCCACTATAGTGTCGTCCCCGTGTTTATATGTTGTGTGTGTGTGTGTTTGTATGCATGAATGTAGCCACTATAGTGTCGTCCCCGTGTTTATATGTTGTGTGTGTGTGTGTGTGTGTGTGTGTGTGTGTGTGTATGTGTTTGTATGCATGAATGTAGCCACGATAGTGTCGTCCCCGTCTTTATATGTTGTGTTGTGTGTGTGTGTGTGTATGTGTTTGTATGCATGAATGTAGCCACGATAGTGTCGTCCCCGTGTTTATATGTTGTGTTGTGTGTGTGTGTGTGTTTGTATGCATGAATGTATCCACGATAGTGTCGTCCCCGTGTTTATATGTTGTGTTGTGTGGTGTATGTGTTGTATGCATGAAATGTAGCCACGATAGTGTCGTCCCGTGTTTTATATGTGTGTGTGTGTGTGTGTGTGTGTGTTTGTATGCATGAATGTAGCCACGATAGTGTCGTCCCCGTGTTTATATGTTGTGTGTGTGTGTGTGTGTGTGCGTGTTTGTATGCATGAATGTAGCCACCATAGTGTCGTCCCCGTGTTTATATGTTGTGTTGTGTGTGTGTGTGTGTATGCATGAATGTAGCCACGATAGTGTCGTCCCCGTGTTTATATGGTATGTTGTGTGTGTGTGTGTGTGTGTGTGTGTTTGTATGCATGAATGTAGCCACGATAGTGTCGTCCCCGTGTTTATATGTTGTGTTGTGTGTGTGTGTGTGTTTGTATGCATGAATGTAGCCACGATCGTGTCGTCCCCGTGTTTATATGTTGTGTGTGTGTGTGTGTGTGTGTGTGTGTGTGTGCGTGTTTGTATGCATGAATGTAGCCACGATAGTGTCGTCCCCGTGTTTATATGTTGTGTTGTGTGTGTGTGTGTTTGTATGCATGAATGTAGCCACGATAGTGTCGTCCCCGTGTTTATATGTTGTGTTGTGTGTGTGTGTGTGTGTTTGTATGCATGAATGTAGCCACGATAGTGTCGTCCCCGTGTTTATATGGTATGTTGTGTGTGTGTGTATGTGTTTGTATGCATGTATGTAGCCACTATAGTGTCGTCCCCGTGTTTATATGTTGTGTGTGTGTGTGTGTGTGTTTGTATGAAGTTGAACGGGGTAGGGATAATAGGGAAATTGAATCGAAATTTAATGACAACCACACTACTTAAATAAACCTCCTCTCTGTGGGGAACATTTGTTTACTGGCCTCCTATGGCCACACACAATTTAACAAAAATAAAACAAACCAAAAAAACAAAACAAATAACCACACCTATCCCAAACTTTGATAACATTAACAAAGAAATGAGAAGACTGAATATTAACATGTTAGGTATATATGAGACCAGAGGACATTATTATAGAAAACAGAAATATCACCATAAAGACAATATTTCGCCTAATGAAAATGTATGTGTATTCTGTTCTTCTGTTCTCTTCTGAGTCTTCTCTCCTGTTCTCTTCTCTCAATGAGTAATGAAATGTTGGAGGTAGCGGAATTGTGAGAGTATGGTGAACATATCGTGGAAAGAAGAAACGAACACACGAACACTGAGGTTTAGCTGTAGGTGTTACAAGACCACCCATCAAAACCCTAAGGCTCTAAGTTCTCAACTGGTGGGGGATGCCTCCCGGGGGGGGGGGGGCGTATTTTATGGTTTCCATGGAAAGGGGGGGGGGGGGGGGGGAGATATTAAAATTATTCCAATATGGCGCTAATACAAGAACCGATTACTTGATATTGTTTTTCCCTCCATACTCTACAGTTCTGTACTTCTCGCCCTTCTGAAATTCGTTTTATAACGTAAGTAGACATCTTAAACTTGTTCTAGTATGTGTTATTAAATTCAGCGTCCATTTTTACATATACTGTGTAATGTTCGACTATTAAGGCCGGAGGGATCATCGCAAACTATAATGATGAAAATTGCAAGCATTAATGTGATATGTTTATGGCGGGAAATAACCGTTTCCTTGTCATACTCCAGCGATGACTATTTAATATTGTTATGGAATATTCACAGCGATTTCAATGCCAATGAAGGCATGTTTGCATTCATCATCCATTGTAGTATTTATGTGTTATTTTTCATCACTTTACAAGGGACATTTTTTCGGGGGGGGGGGGGGGGGGAATGGAAAAGGGATGCGGGGGGGTGGCATTCACTGAACATATAGTGAAGGGGTGCATGGGCCAAAACTGTTGAAAATCACTGCTGTAAGACAACAGTGTCTAGCTGCTTGTGTATTGTCGTTGGGTTGTCTTAGTGTGTCATATCCCGTAATACAACAGTGTCTATTTGTTCGTATATTATCCTTGGGTTGTCTTAGTGTGTCATATCCTGTAAGACAACAGTGTATATTTGTTGGTATATTATCCTTGGGTTGTCTTAGTGTGTCATATCCTGTAAGACAACGGTGTCTTATTTGTTGGTATATTATCCTTGGGTTGTCTTAGTGTGTCATATCCCGTAATACAACAGTGTCTATTTGTTCGTATATTATCCTTGGGTTGTCTTAGTGTGTCATATCCTGCAATTACCAGATAGCTAAATTAAAATCTCCTAGAAAAACAATGACTAGGGGACATAATTATCTAATCAATATTGCAAGGGATATTACTAGAAATGTAAATATTATATCATATACCAGCTATAATATTATAACACATTCTAAAAATCTCCCATCTTTTCTACTGTAAATGAAAAAATAAAAAGTGAAGTCAGATATTCTAAAGTGAAGAAAAAGTCTTCTAGAATTCTTATATAACAATTTGAGAATCTTGACATATTTACATTTTATAATCAACGTTGTAGTTCTACATTTATGTTTAATATATTTTTTTTTTTTTTTTTTTAAAGGTATACTTTCAATGTAAAATCCATGCTTCAGTTCTAAATGTCCGTTTCTCTTCACAACGTATAAATCGAACAGGCAACGCAATTTCGGGCAGGATAGACAGATAAACACCACGTGTAGATTTGGATTAACGATTATCTCTTTCACGAATTATTTAAAAATATCAGTGATTTTAATTTTGTGGATGTGAATTCGATAGTGCATCACTACGTGTAGATCTGGATTAAAATTTCCTCTGTCACGGATTATTCAAATATATCAGTGATTTCAATTTTGTGGAAGTGTTTTCGATTGTTTTCACCACGTGCATCTGTGCTTCCGTATTGAAGATTTCCTCTGTCACGGATTATCGAAAATGGAAAACCAAATTGTTAAACGTGTCAAAGTCAACACAAGTGAAGGTTTCGAAGGAGGAGCGTTCCATCAAGCGAACACACTTGTGTTTTCTATATCAGGACCTCATGTATTCCGGTTCAACTACTCGCTGATGGCGAGCGTCTTGAGGGGGCCTTGCGGGATTGGTAGGGAAGGGATAAAATCCATCTACCGCTTTCAGGACCCTAAAAGATGGTACGCTACGCTAACACCGGAAGCAAAGGCGGCTCATTATGAACGGCTTCACGGGATGAAGCATGAACTGCAGGATCCTAAAGTAACTATTGTAATTGAAAACATAGAGAAGGAAAAGACCAAGGCTATGATTCACTGGATGCCTACAACCGCAAAGATTGAGACAGTGAAGCAAATAGCCGCGGATATTTCGGGAGATATAAACGCGGAAGTGCATAAACTGAAAAACAGCACGGACAAGTGGTTATTTCTGTGCAACCCGAAAGAACCTCTGCCACATTACGTGGACATGGAGTTGGACGGGGTAGAAGACAAGCTACACCGTCTCTTCATCACAGTTCCGGGGCGCCGTACGGCATGTACAGTCTGTGGGGAAGACTCCCACTGGAGTAATAAATGTCCGGCCAAAGTACAAACCCAGAAGGCACCTATACTGGCACAAAAAGTCACTTCGAACTCCCAGACAGATCAACATAGTAAGGAGGATGAAGACGGTTTCCAGCTGGTCAGTCGGAAAAGGGGACGCTCAACCAAGAGCCTGTCTGACGGTGAGAGCTCGACACCTCCAGCCTGCCAAACACATGTTACCACGCTGCCGCCCCTCAACAACCACGACTACCCTACACCGCCTGAAGCGCACAGGTCAAACAAAAAGAAATGCGTAAGTAATTATACTGAACAGATAACGACCAGCGCCATGACCGAAATAGACAGTGATAACATTAACACACCACCACGACAAAGAAACCTGTCAGATTCTTCACCACGCCTCGTTATTGACTTAGAGATTTCGAGCCCGGCGAAGGAATCTACTGACAATCTCCAGAAATGATAACAGGAATACAGACAGTTTTGAAACAAGAAACATAATTATGCTCAACCGTTTCTTATTTTACAACAAAAATGGCAGCGGAAATTAAAATAATGAGTATTAACATTCGAGGTATAAGATCCAAAATTAATCATCTTATACCACTCATACACAAATATAAACCTGATTTTATACTCATTCAGGAAACTAACGTTAACACCGACTGAACACGCATCATATATCACAACATGCTTAGGTCTAAGACACTCATGCTTTTAGTCTTAGTACTCAACATATCGGATTGGGTACAGCAATAATACAGACATCGGACAGGTGGCAGATTATAGAGAAGGACAGGGACTGCCAGGGTAGGATAGCTATAGTACAGGTGAGAAATAACATAAATAAATACACAATTGTCAACATACACGCACCGCCTGACTACAGAAATCAGCCGCTCTTCTACCAAACACTGGAAAATTTATTATCACGCTCATATCGGGGTCACAACATCATTCTAGGGGGTGATTTTAATTGCGTACTTTCGGCGCACGACCTTATAAATGGAGATGTAAGAATGCAAATTAGAAACACAACGGGGGAGGAGGAACATCAATTAGACACATTGCAAACAATTTTAGATATCCATGGGCTAACAGACGCATACAGGCAGATGCACCCCCATGGAACAGATACAACACACACAAACAATGCGCATAACAGAGCAGCGCGATTAGATAGAATTTATGCACCCATAACACATCATATAACACAAGTCAAGCATTTACAGGAGACACTGAACTTCACAGATCATAAGGCCGTAGTTGCAACAATAAACACAGTACAAGCAACACCACATCTTAGAAGATCTCCCCATTGGAAACTGAACTGCACACTTTTACAAAATCAGGACTATGTAGATTGCATAACAAAACTGATCCTCACATACACAAGCGATATACCGGAGGGTAAAGCGCGAGAACTCTGGGAAACACTTAAACAAACTATACGAGAGAGAACACAAACACTAGCAGCAGTAATACACAAGCAAAAACTACAACAAGAAAAAGTATTGGAAAATGCAATTAAGCTCTTACTACAGACAGACAAAAATTCACCACACATCATAGCATTACAGGAAGAATTAGATCTCCACAGACATCATCGATTTCAGGGGGCTTTACTGCGAACAAAGTTACAAACTATAACACAAGAGATACCGAGTAAACAATACCTAGCTTTAGAACAAAACATACAGCGCAGCAGACAAATAGGCCAGATAATTGACAGGGAAGGAAATATACAAGTCGAGCCACAACAAATAGCCTTAGCCTTTGAAGATTATTACAGGAACCTTTATACAGAGGAAAACACACAGGCGCACGTGCAAGAACACTTTATGAAATTCACAAAAGAACTCACAGAGGAACAGAAACTAACACTAGATACTGAATTAACACTAACAGATATAACACACGCGGTTCGTGGAATGCAGAAGGGCAAATCGCCTGGCCCTGACGGTATTACTGCTGAATTCTATCAGTTTTTCTTTCCTCTTCTAGGTCCCCTTTTACTAGCAGTATTTTCTGAATCTTTCCACAAACATGAACTCCCGTCCAGTTTCAACACGTCTTACATCACTCTTATTCCGAAGGAGAACACTGACAAGACACTTTTAAAGAGTTACAGACCTATCTCGCTTTTAAATGTAGACTACAAGATTTTAACAAAGACTTTGACGAATATATTGAAACCAGTAATGGCATCTCTCATTCATGAAGACCAGCAATGTAGTGTACAACACCGGAATATCCAGCAACACACACACTTCATAAGGGACATCATCAACTACACACATCTGAAAAACTGTCAGTCCTCAATTCTCTCTTTAGATCAAGAAAAAGCATTCGACAGAATATCTCACTCATACCTCCACAAAACTCTCTCACACTGCAACGTGGGAAATTATTTTCGGACATGGGTCAAAATTTTATATTTGAAACCGGAAAGTCGGATTCTATTAAACCATACCCTAACCAATTCTTTCAGGTTGACTAGGTCAGTGAGACAGGGATGTCCCTTGTCCCCTTTACTGTACGTTGTCGCTCTAGAGCCACTTCTAGAAAAGATACGACAGGACGACAATGTCAGGGGCACGTTCAAACCAGGGAAGGGTGAACAAAAGCTGTGTGCTTATGCGGACGATACCATTTTCTTTCCGACAACCGAAAAATCTATACGGATCATTTTGGAAAGTGTGTGTGTGTGTGTGTGTGTGTGTGTGTGTGTGTGTGTGTGTGTGTGTGTGTGTGTGAGAGAGAGAGAGAAAGAGAGGAGAGGGAGGGATAGACAGGTGTTTCATGCATTCCGCTTGCGGAAGTGGAAGTGAAGCATATGCAAGGAATGTGTATCTACATGCACTATGCCACAAATGTCATATTATCATAACTGTATATGTGTATGTATATGTTTTTATTCAAAATGTCACACTTAACACTAACAAACGGCAACGCTCTGTAATATACACCAAAAAAAAAAGAAACACACACTACAACTTGTAAATACACATTGCTTTGTATGAAATAAAAGTTGGAAAAAAAAAATGAATGTCTGCACCCGATGAATGTCAGTTTGTACCTTTATTGTCCATGTTTTATGTACCTAAATTCCTTTTTTTCGGACATCCACTTTTTTCCATTGTGGTGGATGTCCGGGGTGCCCTGAAAGGGATAGTGGACTGCGGCGTGGTCTGGACGGGATGTGTGTGGTTTGGCTCCTCCCTGGAGGACCCGGAAGGAGGGAGACGAGATGAGCGATCCCTCTTGGTGGCAATAGCACTATCACGGGCGGGAACGAGAGAGACTAGGACAAGAATCAGCACCGGTATGTTGGGCCTGCATATGAGATAATCAACAGGAATGGGTTGACAATCGGCTTGGACAAACAAACCAGGGACAGGACTTGGACACCCCAAAAAAAATGGAGGTGACTTGTCGGACAACCAGACCCCCCACCTAACGTCACAGACAATGTTTGCGCACAACATAAGCCAGCCTTTACTGGCACATAAAGAAAGTAATAATCCAGACACCATGAACCACCGCTATTATAACCGATCCACACGGGCTGGTTGAAACAAGGTGGAAAGTTTTTTTTTTTTTTTTTCCAAATTGGATTGGAATGATTCAATGTAGACTGTGTATTGTCAGTATAGATATCCCTCTTTGTGGGGAAATCATTTTTTACTGGCCTCCTAGGGCCACACATAATAACAGATGATCACTTCTCGGCCCATTCGCTAAGATCAAAGTGTAGTATTCTGCGCTTGATCTTGCCAGGGCCAGGCATGATCATCCGACACGCGGGGACCTAATCGGGCGTTCTGGCCTTCTGGGAACCGTGACACCTACTAAAAAAAACAATAATATTAACAGAGGATGGCAGAAGTTAGGTAGAAATCAAACCGAGAATAAAATAGCCAAAAATGCTTTCAACAGCATGCAATCAGTATTAGCATCTAGAGAGATTAACAGCGCATTAAAAATGAGAATTGTCAAATGCTACGTATATTCAACTCTACTGTATGGCGCGGAAGCCTGGACATTGAACAAGCAACTAGAAAGTCGCATAGAGGCTCTGGAGATGTGTATATACAGACGAATATGTTGTATTTCATGGAAACAAAAACAATCAAATACAGGGGTCCTAGAAAAACTGGGAATGAAGAGAGAGTTGATGGAAGAAATAAAGAGGAGGCAAATGAAATATTTCGGCCACGTTAAAAGACTTGATACTCTTATAAAAAAAACATACTGGAGAGCAAGGTTGACCGCACGCAAGCAAGTGGTAGACAACGATACAAGTGGGAAGATAACATCAAGAGATGGATGAACATCAGCCTGACAGAATGTACAGTCAGGGCGAGAGACAGACAGTGTTGGAAATCCATTTCAGCAAACCTTCATTGTTGAGACGGCACCTGATTGATTGATTTATTGATTGATTTATTGATTGATTTATTGATTGATTGATTGATGTCCACAGAAAATTTTTTTTAAAATTAATTACACCTATACCATCACCATCGTCATCATCATCATCATCTTCCACTTCTGCCGTCAAGCGTCGTGGGGAGGAATAAATGGCTCTCCAGCGCCCGATGTGCGGCACTCTTGCTCTCGTCACAGATGATCTTTGATGTAAGGCCAGTGATGGTAGTTGATGGTGTTGCATTCTAACGACATGGCCAAACCACTTGCTCTTCTGTCTTTCAATAAATGTGGCACAAGGTGTTGATCCAATGTCTG
>JACEFZ010020323.1:0-96771 GCA_014155875.1 Cepaea nemoralis
AAGCAATTGGCCCAAACTCCCCCCCGGGGGGGGGGGGGAAAAGGGGGTTCGGTAATCTGGGTTTTGCCAAGAAATCAACATACAGCTGAAAGATGCTGGTGTTGACAGCGATGTCCTGTAAAGGGATATGCAAAAAAAAAAAGAAGTTTGCCGGCTCCATGTCGAAGGGGTTAAACCCCGCATACCGCATTGCGAAATACATCTGCGGGCGATTTGGAAGTGGGCTGCATTGCGTTGGTTTCCATATAATGGTATGAGTGACGGCAGTTCAGAAATCTATGTCAAACTACTGAACGTAAACTTGCCCGGGAATCACAAAACAGCCCCCCCCCCCTCCCCCCCCCCCAAAAAAAAAGGAAAGAAAAATGCTGGAGTTGACTGCTACATCCTGTAAAGGATATGCAACTAACTTTTATTTTAGTTTGCCATTGCTTTCTGAACGAGAAATCAACGTGTTTTTTTTTTAAGTCCAACTGACCGGTGTAAGGCACGAACCCCCTACTTCTCCATCAGCACTCCGAAGTTTAAAAACTAGCGCGAGACTGCTACATGCTAGGTATGGAGAGTACAAATTCCTGTACTTAGTTCATCATGGCATTTTCCAGCGAACGTTTTTTTTTTTTTATAAAGGTTGAAACTACTCATTCTGCACGTAATCAGCCCTGACGAAGAGCTTTAAGCAAGTCTCCCGGGTCGGATATACGAGAAAACAGGACAGTTTTCCCGCCAAGGTTGTTGACCAAATAACCGAGTGTACTTTAAAAAGCTTCTGTTTTTGTCACCTTTCTGCCTTGCTTCCCGCGGGGGTGAGGATAGGTTGGGCGGGGGGGGGGGGGGAGGGAAGAGAGAGAGACCTGCTGGGTTGTGTCTGTCGGGGTTTTGTGAACGCCTGTAGCGGTATTTGAGTGTAGGGATGGGAAGAGAAGAGCCAGGTTGCTTGTGTTTGAAGTATACGTGGCGAGTTCTAACGCTGGAGGTTGACGAGTGAGTGAGGCAGTACTTGTCTTCTTGTTTGTGAACTTTTCCGCTGTCCTTAGTAATTTTCTTTCTTGGGTTGTCTACTGCGGTGTAGGAGTTACGACATAAGGGCAAGTAAAGGACCTACGACATTAGGGCAAGTAAGGGGCCTACGATATAAGGACAAGTAAGGGACCTACGACATAATGACAAGTAAGGGACCTACGACATAAGGACAAGTAAGGGGCCTACGTCATAAGGACAAGTAAGGGACCTACGACATAATGACAAGTAAGGGACCTACGACATAAGGACAAGTAAGGGGCCTACGACATTAGGGCAAGTAAGGGGCCTATGACATAAGGACAAGTAAGGGGCCTACGACATAAGGACAAGTAAGGGGCCTACGACATAAGGACAAGTAAGGGGCCTACGACATAAGGGCAAGTAAGGGACCTACGACATAAGGACAAGTAAGGGACCCACGTCATAAGGACAAGTAAGGACCTACGACATAAGGACAAGTAAGGGACCTACGACAGGTCTAGCTAACCGGCAGAGAGTTCATTTGATCCTAAACAATCATAATGGCGGAGGAAATAGAAGGAGAGGAGTTAGTCACGGGCGCTGGAACCTCAGTTACTCCTCCCCACGACGCTTAAGGGCAGATGTGGAAGACAAACAACAACATAAGTATATCATTGTATATGGTGGTGATTTGTCCGGAAGCAATTTCCTTCCGTGCACCTGTGATGCGGTAGCGCAATCATATTTTATAGACCCGAGAGCAAGGAGGATCGTGGGACCGATCTGTCCTTCACTTTGTCAAGCGACGAGCCTAGGCGGCTCTCTCTCTCTCTCTCTCTCTCTCTCTCTCTCTCTCTCTCTCTCTCTCTCTCTCTCTCTCTCTCCGTTCTGAGAGGAATAACAGATAGTACTAATTCCATATGGTAAGGGATAGTGGTATTACGGAAAGGTAATCCGCACGTAAAACTCAGCACATGTGTGGACTACGGTTGAGTTCATAGCGAGCGTGTAAAAAACACATACATTATGACTTGTTACTCCTCCGCTGCCCCATCGCCCAGCTGATACAGATAGAGATTGCAGACACATCGATTGTCGTACATCCCAAGTGCTCCGGCTTACACAAATAACATACGGTTAACATAGTATTAAAGTACATCGTGGATTGTGACCTTTGCTTGTCTCCTAGATGTGATGTTAAACACGTTGTAATACTTAGGTAACGCACCTCTGCGACGAATTGCCAAGCCAGGGTTTAGCATGAATCAGTGTTAAATAGGGCAGGATGCACTCTAATCGAAGACATATACAGACACAGGCAGACGTTTCTATCGGTCTTCCTCAACGAATAAAAAGTGTTGATGTATTATTGAAGAGTGGCTAAGAACGATGGGTTCTCCTTCGGGAGACCCGGGTTCGAATCCTCGGTAAGGTGTTGATTTTTTTTCTGTCGAGGGAAGAAAGAATATCCTAACCTGCACAGTTCGCGGCGACTGCACAAGCCTTGCGGCCTTAATTCCTTAGGCTCAAGACCCCGCTGCCCTACACTGCAAGGTGCTATAAACAGTAGATGACAGTTTTTGACAAATGTATTATTAGAACAATTGTACTACTAGTACTTTAACAGCTGTATTTCTAGGAGAACTAATGTACTACTAGTGTTGAAGCTGTAATGCCAACAGAACTAGTGTACTACTAGCGTTGAAGCTTTATTACCAGAACTAATGCACTACTAGTGTTGAAGCTATATTGCTAAGAAAACGAATACACTACTAGTGTTGAAGCTGTATTGCTAAGAAAACGAATACACTACTAGTGTTGAAGCTGTATTGCTAAGAAAACGAATACACTACTAGTGTTGAAGCTGTATTACCAGAACTAATGTGCTACTAGTCTTGAAGCTATATTGCTGGGAGAACTAATCCACTACTAGTGTTGAAGCTGTATTACCAGGAGAGCTAACCCACTACTAGTGTTGAAGCTGTATTACCAAGAGAACTAATGTACTACTAGAGTTAAAGCTGTATTATCAGGAGAACTAATGTAATACTAGTGTTGAAGCTGTATGACCAGAAGAACTAATGTACTACTAGAGTTGAAGCTGTATTGCCAGGAGAACTAATGTACTACTAGTGTTGGATACCTAGCCCATTTTTTGGATAGGGCGGCAACAAGATATCCCTTTTGCAAGCAGTGCACGTTTAAAAAAAAGTATTTCAGATAGGTACTGCAAGGAGTAGGCCATAAAGCCACCTCCCTGGCAAAATTGTTAGGAAAGAACCTACCCACGGGTAGATAATAACCTGTTACCTTGGATGGAATCTGTGTACAAGAAGAAAACCGGGCGCAAATGCATGCCTAATTTGGACACACTGACCTGTGAGGTGGGTAATTACGTGTGACCCACTTCCTTCGGAACGGGAACGAAGAAGAATACAGAGAGAGAGAGAGAGAGAAAGAGAGAGAGAGAGAGAGAGAGAGAGAGAGAGAGAGAGAGAGAGAGAGAGAGAGAGAGAGAGAGAGAGTCTGTCTCTCTATCACTCTGGGTCAGTCTGTTTCTGTCTCTCTCCGTGACTCTTTCTCCGTGTCTCTTCTTTCATCTCTCTCTCTCTCTCCCCTCTCCCCCCCCCCCCCCCCCCCCCCCCCCCCCCCCCCCCCCCCCCCACCCCCCCTCCTTCTCTCTCACTCCGCCACCTCAAGTCCACCGACAGCCCAGATCAAACCTGCCCATCAAGATAACATCAGTGAAAGACAGTCGTCACCTGACTATAGCTATAATTGCAGTTCATCCCATTCGAACCAGATGATCATATGTGAATTTTATATTCACAGACACGGACTTGAATGACTCAAGGAGATCTCCTGTTGTTTACACCTGAATTACAGATCCGGAGCCCGCTTGTGTTTGGCGCACTCCATCCATATCTATTTGTGTCATGTACCTAACCTAATTATGTGTGCACAGTCCCCACAAAGTACTGCCGCGGCCGCCGTAAAATGTCGTAACTTAGATGTACTCAAGGTCACAATAGACAGCTACTGTTTCTACCTCGTGCTGTACAAGGGAAGCTGGTTGCTTTATGACAGTTTATATTATTATTATTTTTTTGGGGGGGGGGGGGGGGGGCCGCTGGCTTTGAACTCAAGCGTAGTCCATAACGTGTTACTACTTCTAGTGCACTAGGCTGACTTTTGCTATGTATTAGCTTTCCCTAACTTTTTATTACCAGTGTCATTCGCCGTCAGACGAACCCACAATGACTTCTTAGGTACTTGTAATGTACGTCTCCAAGTCAAGGACGAGGAGTTAGAACTTTAGTCCAACTGAACGGTGTTTATGTTGAACCCGCTACACCGGCATCAGCACACCGGAAGTTTAACCCAAGCTGAGTTGCGATATTTGCGGCGTTTGGTCGACACATCCGACCACTGCCGGACTAAGGTATCCCTTTTGTGATGGGCCTGATGCGAGTCAAGTTGTGACTGTTTCAACTGTTGGATCAGACACGGGTAGTGGTTGTCCCCACGGAGATGTTGCTAAACTGAACTAGGTGGGCCTCTTTGGGACCGGGTGTACACTTTCTTCTGGGGTCTGTGCTTTCTTGGCCCAACGGCATGACTGCCCCCCCCCCCCTTTTTTTTTCTCCCACACATCCCCACAAGTAGAAAAAAAAAAACTGTTACGTTTCTGTGTTTTGACAATTTATTTTGGTAAAACTCACTCTGGCTTCCGTTTGGGAACGAACTCTTTGAAGATGTCAACAAACTCAAAGTGACTACTGCATTCTTTATATACATTGTGGTTGACACACACACACACACACATATATATATATATATCGTGCTTGTGCTGTTATTGGCAAAGATTTATAGGGGATTTGGGGGGGGGGGGGGGGGGTTGGGGGTGGTTAAAGGCACCAGGATTCACTTCGTTGCAACGGTCTTTATCCAACATGGCTCGGTCTTCTTTCTGAACAGCGGCCTGTCGAGAAGCACAGTACAGAGCGCATTCCATAGCCCCAGCGACGACCCCCAGGAGATTCGAGAAAATTGCACTTGTGGAACTGAATGATGGAGTAGGAAGACAAACCCACGACCTTCGTAGCGCCAGGCAGACCACCCGGCCACTTTGCCCCGTAGAATCCGTGTTACTGGGAACTGTTCTTGTAACTGAAACCGTGGACGCTGTGTTACTGGGAGCTGTTCTTGTAACTGAAACATTGGACCATGATTTACTGAGACATGTTCTTGTAAAAGAAACAGTGGACGCTGTGTTACTGGGAACAGTTCTTGTAACTGAAACCTAGACGCTGTTTTGCTTAGACCTATTATTGTAACGTTAACTTTGGTCCATGTCTTACTGAGACATGTTCTTGTAACGTAAAGTTTGGACGCCGTGTTACTGAGACGTGTTCTTGTAACGGAAACTTTGGACGCCGTGTTACTGAGAAATGTTCTTGTACCTGAAACTGTGGACGCTGTGTTACTGACAACTGTTCTTGTAATTGAAACCGTGGACACTGTTACTGAGACATGTTCTTGTAACATAAACTTTGGACGGTGTGTTACTGAGAAATGTTCTTCTAACGGAAACTTTGGACGATGTGTTCCTGAGAAATGTTCTTATAACTCAAATTTTGGACGCAGTGTTTCTGGGAAATAGTCTTGTAACTGAAACGTTGGACGCTGTGTTAATGAGAAACATTCTTGTAACTAAAACTTTGGATGCTCTGTTACAAATGCATGTTCTTGTAACGGAAACTTTGGACGCGTGTGCTGTAGTTTAACGGCTTTCTGTCTTGTCATTTATTTATCTTTGCCACTGTTACGTTTCTGTGTTTTGACAATTTATTTTGGTAAAACTCACTCTGGCTTCCGTTTGGGAACGAACTCTTTGAAGATGTCAACAAACTCAAAGTGACTACTGCATTCTTTATATACATTGTGGTTGACGTCTAAGAGGCATAAGAATAGGATAATATATCTTGGATTCATATACAAATGGGATTTTCTTTGTCTGTGATTTCTATTCACTATCCTTGAGGTCTTTGTGAGTTGCGCTGGTTGTATTTAATATTTCACCGAAAGGATATGAATATGAATTACCGGTTGTCTGTATTCTATATTCCAGCAGACTTTATGATTGCAGGACTAAATGTATCCCCGTGACTGTGTCTTCAGCATCTAACATATTCTTCCTTTTCTTCTTCTTTCGTTCGCTTGAAATATGTCTTTAACTGCAATGTTGTCTCTTGTATGAATTTAACTGTCTTTTTTAGTTCACACAGCTGTCCATAGAGTTTAACATACCTCTAACATATGTATTCTAGAAAGAAAAGAGAAAACGTCATTTGACCACAGCAGTTACATTACTACATACTTTTTTTCCCCTGCCAGTTCCATTTTGATGTTTGATTGTATTGTTAGGATATGAATGAAATCCCATAAAGTCTTTTATGTAACCACCTCGTACACAGTAGTGATTAGTTCTGAAGATCAGAATGATATTGGTTTTTCTGAAAATGCAGAACGCCGGAGAATTGAATTTTGTGTGTGTGTGTGTGTGTGTTTTGTTTTTGCGTCGCTCGTTTTGAACTCAAACGTAGTCCGTACACATTGCTACTTCTAGTGCACTGGACTGATTTTTGCGGGTGGATTAGCTTTTCCTATGACCAGTGTCCCTGCCCATCAGGCAAACCCACTCCGACTTCAGAGGTACTTGTAATTCACGCTCCCAAGTTAAGGACGAGAAGTCAACATTTTAGTCCAACTGACAGTTGTAGAGGTTTAACCTGCTACCTCGGCAGCAGCACGCCAGAAATTTGAGAGCGCGCGCTTTTACTCATTCGGCCACACTGTCCTACAAAGGTCAGTTGCCATATAGGCAATTCTAAAGGGAATTGACATAAGATCGTGGATTTTCCCAAAGAAGCAATTTGATAAAAGCGCGAGTATATAGAACAATCACAAATGGCATACATTTTTGTGTGGCCAGCTTTGCCAATTTGTAAATGTTCCTGGAGCAAAGAGGCCTATTCAGCCCACCCTTTCTGTTGTTCAACTGCCTGGGAATCTGTAACGTGAGCATGCGTTTACTCCCGAATTCTTCACGCTTGTGAGTAAAGACCAGACGTGCGATCCACTACCCCAATCGTGAGGGGGTTATATATATATATATATATATATATATATATATATATATATATATATATATATATATATATATATATATAGCTGATATACTAGTATACATATATACTAGCTGATTTTGTATTTAGTGATTATTTTCTAAAAAAGTAAAGAACAAATGTATCGATTTATTTGGTTGTTTCGGGATTTGAGATTTAAATATTGAGCACAACCCACTACTGGCAACGCTGATCGTATTCTGGTATGAACCTAAGGCCTATCCACGCCTATGCTCGCTGGACTTTAGGCGGCCTGGTGTGCCTTGCCAGTGAGAAGACCTGATCGTTCGGGTCCACATCGATTGACGGACGTCAGTCGCGGCGACCGGGCAAATCTTGAGCTACAGCCTACAATGGGTGACGTTGTAATATTCTGTTGTGCATAATTTGGCCGCGTGGTCGAGTGTTTACACACCCGCTTCACACGCCAGTGATCCGGGGTTTGTTTCCGGGTCCGGTCAAGGATATGCATTACTGATGAGCTCAAACGAGAGCGAAACTCGAGTCTAGTGCTTCCGCATTGACGTGGATAGGCCTTAGGTTCATACCAGAATACGATCAGCGTTGCCAGTAGTGGGTTGTGCTCAATATTTAAATATCAAATCCCGAAACAACCAAATAAATCGATACATTTGTTCTTTACTTTTTTTTTAGAATATAGCCACTAAATACCCCAACAAAAAAAAAAAAAACGCGCGCGCGCGCGCACATACCACACACACCACACACACACACACACACACACACAAACTCACGGTTGTCATTTGAATCCCCCTCGTGTGTGTATGAATGGGTGGATGGATAACGTTGCCATTTGCATTTACACACGGGGTTTATACTTGACACCCTGTACTGGGGTGGGTGCGCGAGAACATTGCCGCGCTATCGTTTTGGTATGTGGCATGAAGTTTCTACTTGTTTGCAAACCTGCCTGTAAAGCAGTGAAGGTCAGACAGTGGACTGTTTTGTAACACTGCGGCTGTTTTGTAACAATGCGGCTGTTTTGTAACATGCGGCATTTTTTTTTTTTACTTCGTCCTCCGTCACCTCCTTCCTTTCTTGTTCTTCTTGTTCTTCTTGTTCTTGTTCTTCTTCTTCTTCTTCTTCTTCTTCTTCTTCTTCTTCTTCTTCTTCTTCTTCTTCTTCACCCACAAGGAAAATCAGAACAAGGCGATCTACTTCCAAATCGCCTGCCACTGTGTTTCGAACTAGGTTAGCTGAATTGGGAATTGCATTCGTCACGCCTTCGCCACTCCGCTGGTATAGTTATTTAAGAATAACAAACTAGACAGTGTCGGCAGTTCTACATCAGGCTACATGGGTAGTTGCTTCACAATAACTTCAGTTACACAGTGTTCGCAATTCTACATGTTATTTGACAAACAATAACTTCAACTAGACAGCGTTGGCAGTCCTACATATTTAACAATAAGTTCACCTAGACAGCTTTGTCAATTCTACATCAGGGGTGTTAGTTTTAATGAAACCCGAATTCTCGGGGGAAGGGGGGGGGGGGGGGGGGTGGATCGGCTGTCAGGCACCCATTTTGTTGTTTTACCTATGTCAAGTTGTCTACTTTAGCTAGTTCTTATCTGGCAGATCATCTGTCTTAATAGTTAGTATTAGTATTTCTCAGGGCCATCAACACTGTGGCGGTTGGTAATGAGTGGCTTGTCGTTACGTCATTGTCATTGTCATTCTCTCACACCCGCATGTTGTTGAGTGTTTGCTTTGGTGTCAAGAGGTTGAGTTGTGGTATTGTTGTTAGATCGTGATCATTGTATCTTGTGTGTGCTTTACACTGTGTCATCATTGCGTGATATGGTTCTTTCACTCTGCCTATCTATATGTATGTGTATGCCCGTTTGTCTGTCTCTCTCAAAGTATCTTCAGTGTGATGTCCATTGATTTGCCTGTCACTAAGTAGGTGCAGTAAGGGTATGTCCACCGATCTGTCTACTTGATATGTATGTAGGTTATGGATGTATATATGTCCATTGGTCTGTCTGTCTTTAAGTGTATGTATGTCTAGTGAGCTGTCTAGCTTTAGGTAGGTTCCCTGTACTTATATATCCATTGATCTGTCTGTCCGTAGGTAGGTTACGTATGTATATATTTCCACGAAACTCTCAGCAGTGTTCAAATTGTACTAACCTGTTTGCACTCGCGGCTCATTTTGATGAGACAGATTGTCATGACTCTCTCTCTCTCTCTCTCTCTCTCTCTCTCTCTCTCTCTCTCTCTCTCTCTCTCTCTCTCTCTCTCTCTCTCTCTCGGTACCATACATGTATATACTTTAAAACATTCAACCACCTATTGTTTTACACTGGCTGTGATTTAATATGTATTGGTGTCCATATATCTGTCTATCTATTCGTCTGTCTGTGTATCTATCCGTCTGTTTGACTGTCAGTTTATCTCGCTGTCTATTTCGCTATCTGTCTTTCTGTCTATTATCTACCTCCAATGGACAATGGGAATTGGGCCACATTTGCCGTTAAGTATCTATCCATATATACGTTTTCTTCTCTTTGTTTCTGTTTGTGTGTATATATGTGTATATATATCTGTGTGTATATATGCCTCCATCTTTCACAGATTAGTAACACAAAATAAAAGCTCATCGACTGTCTGCCACGAAATCTTTTAATTATCAGCCCAATTACGGGCTTCTCTTCTGCTAAGTGTTAAGCCAGAGGCTGCTTTATTCATTTATTTGTTTGTTGAGACCCAGCCGACAGATAAGACCAGAGTTTGAACGAAGCGAAGGAAGTTGTAAGACACAACTGTAACTGCAGATATCCTAAGCCTACAAAAAGTTCAGTGCCAGTAGCATGTAATATACTTGAATACCATGACATAGACACTTAAATGGCAACTGAAAGTTCAAGAAGTGGCAATCCACATGGCATGAAAATGGCTAATAGGACAGAAAGCTAATTTAAAGATGTCAAGCAAGGCCTGTATATGCATCCTTTTTCCTATGTTCGGCCTGGACAGCCTTTAGCGATACTGGTCTTCAGTCATCCATGTGCTCTAATTTAACTTGATGATGTTTGTGTATGTTACAGCTGCTCCGTGTGTATCTTACGTTTGATACATATGTGTGTATCTGCGTGCGTGTGTATGTGGGTGTATATTATATATGTGTGCATGCATTATGTCTGTCGTTCAGAAAGCACTGGCGAACTATTGAACGTAAGCTTGCCAAGAAATCACAAAAACCAAAAATACTGGGGTTGACTGCGACGTCATGTAAAAGGATATGTACCTGACTTAATTTCTTCGACACTGTGTTGCTCTCCAGTCACTCACGCCCTGCGTGTGTTCGTTACTCCAGTGGTACATTTGGTACTTCAATTTTAATTCACCGCAAACAACCGCAAACAAAGAAGAATCCCTTCGAGCCTCATTTGCATCGGTCCGGCAATCAGTTTCCGGTTTAGTGTTCGGTGGACTGCTAGACCGATCGATGGATGTTTTTAAGTTTTTGGGCCCGTAGGGCCCTCACTGTCGACGACAGTGCAAATGACAGGCCGACAGACCGATGCAAATGAGGCTCGAAGGGATTCTTCTTTGTTGCGGTGAATTAAAATTGAAGTACCGTACATTTGTAGTCTGCGCCTGTGACCTCAACTGGAATGCAGGTTTTTGTTTTTGTTCGCATAGCCGTTACAGGACATCGCTGTCAACATCAGCATCTTTCAGCTGATTGTTGATTTCTTGGCAAGATTACGCTCAGTGGTTTGCCATTGATTTCTGAGCGGCCGGCTCACTTATCCCGTAAGCTACCAACGCGACGAGAACCGCTTCCAATTCTCGCGCGCTGCGTTACCCTTCGTGGATAAACGGGATTACGGAGAAAGTCGTTTAACACCTAGACCAGGGAGACCAGCGGAAAGCAGACTGCTTTACGTTAATTTTCACAGGGTATGAGCGTCGGCCATGCAGTTTTACTTGGCAAACTTGCTGGCTCCTTGCCGTCTTGACAGACGATAGTTTATAACATGTAGTTATGTTATACTTCTCCATAGCACACAACCTGGGCTCAGTTTGGAGACCATGTGTTGCCCATGCAGCATGATCCCTCTCTCGGCCTGTCTAGTTTACTCCAGAGGAAAGGTAACATCAATGCGCCTAGACAAGCCGCAGAAGCTGCCCGATCAGCAAAGCAATACTATAATGTCCACCTGTCGGAGCTTCCGTCCTAGACCAGTTGCCGACCAAGGCTTAGGGTCTGGTCTGCCCTGCCATGAAACTTAGTGTTTACATTGCGTTTCCTCGCACTAAGGTAAGGCTTGTACCCTCTAAATTGCGCTCCTCCGCCCGAAGCCTTTGGCACAATCTGGAGTGTGGGGTTTGGTGAGCGCCGCGTTTAAAAAATGGTGCATGTTCTTTGCAGGACGCCGCCATCAACCCCAACACCATGTTGATTGTCTAGGCAGTTTTACTACAACTAGTTTAGAAGTCGACGAAGTCGGCGGGGTAAGAGCGCTCGCTGGTAAATTTCCGGTGCACTGATAAAGGGGTTAGAGTTTAGAGCACTTATGGACTAAGTGTTTCGATGTGCAATGAGGATGATCTGTCGACTAACTAAGTTGAACTTAAACGTTGCCTTCTTGTTCAGAAAGCAATGGGAAACTACTGAACGTTATTTTGCACAGAAAACAACCAGAGGTTGATCGTTACGTTCTGCACAAGACGCGCAGCATTGAAAAAAAAGCCACCGTGGAATGTTGGAATTGACCAGTGATGGGGCGAACCTGCTACCCCTCTGCCAGCGCACCGGGAGTTTAAACGCAAGCACATTAAATCCCGTAGACGTGTCTTTATATGAACGACACTTTGTTTGCCCCATTGTCTGTAACTCCCCCAGACCCAGCTGCTATTGCTTGGAATTAAATATCGTATCTTTCTTATTCGCTCATTTGAACTCAAGCGTAGTCCATACACGTGCTACTCCGTTTAATGCACTGCGCTGATTTGTGTGTGTGTGTGGGGGGGGGGGATTTCCTTATTACCAGTGTCCCTCGCCATCAGGCGAACCCATTCCGACTTCAGAGGTACTTGTAATGTATGTCCCCAAGTCAAGGGCGAGAAGTTAAACATTTTAGTCCAACTAACTTGTGTAGGGGTTGAACCCGCTACCTCGGCATCAGCACACCAGAAGTTTAAGAGCGAGCGCTCCTGTCCATTAGGAATTTAAACTAAACGAGTTACGCTAAGCAACTGCCTGGAATACTGAGTTAATAGTATTAATACTTTTACCATGTTCTCAATCAACACAATCGTATATTTATATTATCTAATCATTTGTCGCCGGGCTCCCAGGCGAAGGGGTTAAGGACACTGTTCGTAATCCCGTATACCCACGTCCGAAATACAGCTGCGCGTGATTTGGCAGCAGATCGCGAAGCGCTGGTGTCTTACTGAAAGGTATGTGAGCCGGTCGTTCAGAAATCAATGGCAAATTACTGAGCGTAAAACTTGCCCAAGACATCAACAGCAGCTGAAAAATGCTGGTGATGACTGCAAAGTCCTGTAAATAGGATATAAAAAAACTAAAAAACTTTTCGTCAGGAATAGTTCATGCTAGTCAACTTAAGATTGTATTACGCATGCTAATCTCCATTGTTGCCACTGCTCCCATATCTCGCAGTTAATCACTAGGCTAGTTGTTTACAATAACAAGATTGCAAATGTAAAGTGATCGGGCCGCACAAGGCAGAAGCGTGAATCAGGTCTGCCGATTACTGGGTCAATGTCGTCTATATTTAGACGCCACTCATTCTGCACTGAACGAGGTTGTCTGCCTTAACCCCGTGTGAAGGTCAGGAAAGGGAAAGTAGCGCAGAATATGTTTATGTGTAAATAAATCCGTTATAGAACAGTACGTTTTTATTTCGTTTCTGTCTTTGCTTGAACCAAATCGTTATGCAACAAGTTAGTGTGCGTGAATCCCTGCTTGGATCACATTACAGCGTGGGTTTGTAAACGATGTTATTGTCATGCAGCTTGCGATGTAGCCCTGGGGCAATGAACGTGTTTCGCAGTTACCCGACTTACCGTTTCAGAGGTTTGAAATTAGCTGCAGAGGATTTTGGAAACAGACTGCCTTGCGTTGATTTCGATGGTTGAGCGTCGTTCGTGAAAAAAAAATAGTCTGAAACCTCAGAACGTAGAAAGTGTCTAGTAAATTAAAATCACAAACAGCCAAAATTGCTGGGGGTTGATTGCTGCCAATCATTTCTTATACTGATGTTCCTCCTTGCTATTGTTATACATACATACATACATATTGGAGTGTACTTTGTATTTATTTATCTGTTTATTAATGTAGATTTCCAGGGCGAGGGACGCGGGCAGTATTGCACCAACAGGGGTAATCCAGGCTAAAGTGCGCTTGTGTTTGTTTACATCAGGGTTGCCACTTTTTTTTGACAAAAAATATCTAGAAACGGCCCAAACAACATCCATAAATATCTAGATTTCGTTGGAAAGTATCTAGGAAAAATATCCAGATTGAGAAAGTAAGAAATTACATATGTATTGATGTGACTGCCGGTCTCTCTGGCGAAGGGCTTTACGCCAACCATTACCGATGCATTATCGGTTCCAATTCCAGCCTAATTCTTCAAGTTTAAATGTTTACTGACCAAAAGGTTCTTCAGTGCCTGGACTATCCTTTTTGCATCACACTCTTCCAAGTGAACTAGTCCAAGAAATGTAGAAACTACTTTGTCTGTGCTGTTGCTATAATATATAACACATGTACCAAGCACTTTCAGAACCGAAATGTCATTCGATTCGTCTAATAATAAAATATATTTATTTGTAGAAATATCACTGATCAGATCTTCTTCAAAGTGAGAAAACAAAGTACTTCTGATCATATTTGTACACTTGCTGCGATGCATTTTCACGTCCTTTAGCACTTTACTGTCAGAAATGGTGTTTTTAAACAAATCAAATAAATGGTCACATGTTTACGATTGCACAATGACAACTTAAAAAACATTGCGACAGATCCTTCAGCTTTTGATGATTCATTACTCTGTGTAGTTCTGAAAACAAATGTCAACGGTGGCATATCCCTAAATGGCACTGCATTTTTATGTTTTTTAGTCTCTGCATGCTTCAAGTCTTGTATTTTCGCTTTCATTTCACACTCGCAGTACTTACAACGAGCCTTAGTTGCATCTCTATGAATTGACATTACCCAATCTTTAATCATCTCTTAATCCAATCTCTTACCCAATCTTTAATATCATCTCTTATATTTCTATAATGAGAAATGTAAAAGATGATATAAACAGGGAGCTATATGAAGCCCTAAATATCGGCGGTCATGACATACCAGAGATTCGATATGCTGATGATACAGTATTACTATCCACAACACAGAATGGCATAGAAAACCTAATAGCCTCAACCCAATTGAATAGTGAAAATCACAACTTATATCTTAACATGGCAAAAACAAAGATAATGCATACAGACAAAACTACTATGGAGAAAGAAATATACGTTAATGGGGAAAAATTGGAGGTGGTGGAAAATTTTGAATATCTTGGGTCACTGATTACCAACAAGGGTGACACAGTGATAGAAATTAAACGGCGACTATCAATTGCTCTTCAAAGACTAAAACAACTGAATAAATTATGGAGTGGGACAGACAGAACTACAAAAATTAGACTTTTAAGAGCATGCATCTTTCCCATTGCATCATACGCCTGTGAGACATGGACACTTACTAAACAAGCTGAACAGCGCATAAATGCCTTTGAATATAAATGTTATAGACGAGTTCTAAGAATATCTTGGGTAAAGAAAAGAACAAATGCATCCATACTTCAAGAATTGAATATTGAAGAAGGTTGGCTATTAAAGACGATAAAACAAAGAAAATTAAAATATTTTGGTCACTTGAAACGTCACGATAGTTTGGAGAGAACAATAATGGAAGGATATATGCCCGGGAAGAGAGGAAGAGGAAGGCCAAAGAGAAGATGGGTGCAGGATGTGGCGGATGATCTCCAGATGGGTGTATCAGACGCGGGACATCTTGCTTATGATCGAGAGGTTTCCGGAAGGTTGTTATGGCAGCGAGGTTCTGCAAAGGACATGCTACTGAATGAATGAATCTTTAATTATGTCATCCTGCAGCCACTCTTTCTGAAATGTTTGTTTATATTGCTTTACTTTTGGCTTATTGAAAGATTTGTTCAAAGTGGAAGACACATATGAAGGCGAGCAATTACAAAAAAAAAAAAAATCACATGAAAAAGAATCGTCGGCACCACAGCAATAATTCGCAACACGATGCATTTACAGTTCAAATAATGTTATTATAATTTATGCGCCCTTTTACTCATTACCGGGGGGTTGCCAGATTGTTGAGCGTTGAACCAAGTCAGTTCAAAGTTTAAATAATGGCAGTTACCATAATTTACGCGCGTCCAGACCAAACATAAAATGGGTAAATGCACCGAAAGAAAAGTAATATCTAGAAAGTATTCAAAATATCCGACTCCAAATGGAAAGTATCTAGAATTGCATCCAGCATCCAAACGTCTGAAAACGGTATCCAGACGCCGGCAAAAACATCTAGATCTGGATATAAAATATCTAGAATGGCAACTATGGTTTACATAGTTCCTGCATGCGTGTCTGAAGCAGGGTGACCAGATCGCCGTGATCAAAAGAAGCCAAGTCACGAAATAAAAAAGCCAAAATAAAGCCAACCATTGTCCAGTAAAAAATGATTTCCAATTTCAGTGTTAATCACATTAAATATATTCTCACATGTTGCCTCCAGAACTGGAATCAAACCTAGAAAACTAGTAGTAATTTCATTTCTTTTATCACTGAGGTATCTAACTAAAATGCACAAATACTTTTGGGTCCAGACATCAGTGGACTCATCAATGATGAGTGCATACTTCTTGTTTTGCAGATCTAGAATTAGATCAGATCTTAAAGACGGTGAAACAACATTTTTTATTAGTGATATGCACTTCGTTCGGTGCAATTTTATCTGACCAAGAGTGCTACCACATCCATGGGCTACCATTATTTCACCTAAGTGACCGATGGTGTGTATGGCACTATGGCAGGCCATGCTAACAGCAATTTGTAACTCTGCTAATTTGACTTTATCATCAATTTTCTTGCTTATTGTCACCACTGAAAGTGTTTTTTGTAAAGAAGTTGGCGCGCTCCGCTTGTGTTTTTCTGTTGCATGATTTGCGAGATTTGAAGATCTTGGAACAATATTACAATGGCACAATTGGCAATATGCCTGTTCAGAACCGTTAGTGGATTTCTTGAGCCACACAAATGTCTTTTCCCTTTGATCATTATATTTCCGATTAGTATCATAAGATGGTTTCCACTTTGGCATGATAATAGGCTCAGTCAATAATAAGAAATACTTGCGACTTGCGATTGCGATGAAAGTATAATTAATTTGAAAACTGAACTAAACAGTAAGCTGCGCAGTGCGTCAGTGCGCATAGAACATGACCAGTACGAAAACCATACGCCAAGCTTATCGGTTTGCATTTGTTTTTAGCTAAAAATTAGTAAGACAAGACAACAATTAACTTGAAAAATTGAAAAAGAGGCATATGCCATTACAAAAATTCCAAAAAGCCAAGAAAAAGCCAAAAAGCCAAACTGATTTTCTGACGCCAAACCCGTTTAAAAAAGCCAATTTGTCAAATTTGGCTTTAAAAAAAAGCCAATTTGGTCACCCTGGTCTGAAGCCAGGCGACGTTATTTTATATCATTGCGCCTATCTGTTCATCTGCCATGCATATATATTATAATTCTAGACTTTAAACAAGGTTTTTAACTCAACTCAACAACTCAACTCTCATAGCAAATGCGTGTATGGGGTTATTAATCTAAATATATAATTCTTCTACTTCTTTTTGTTATTATTTTTCCTCCTCCTTCCTCTTCCCCTTTTCCCTCCTCTTCACGCTTCTTCTACTTCTTCTTTTCTTCTCCTTCGACCCTTTATTTCCGCATTAGAGTATAGATCCTCTTCCAACAGTTATATTCATATTTCCAAGCCTCATATTCGAAACATTGTTTTGTGGATACATGTTTTATATTTGAAACCTCCCAGAGTTTCGCCCTTTTCCGCAAAATTAGGCGTCAGGTCCCATTGCCCCTGAATTAGAGTGGAATATAACATGATCAGGTTCCTTTGTAAAAGATATACAGCATGCTTTGTATGAGATCTCTGACATCTGCACCTGTAAGGTCATAAATTATTCATCAGGGTTTCTTGTACAAAACTGACGGGATTTAGGACATCTTGGCATGCATTCAAAAACCTGCAGCACTTTAAGAAGTAAATGTAGGTAAACAGTGACTCTAACCCTTGACACGAACACGTCGATTGGTCGCTGCAGTTGTCGGCTCTTGTAGCCTGCTGTCCGAAAACCGGGCCCCGGAACGACATCGTTTTGGGCGTTATTCGCGGGAAAGCTATTTTTAGACATGAAAAATTCTGCCCAATCGCTGTTATCTCTGCCCACTTTCCCGCTTCGTTTCACGGTCGTATTGAATGTAACCAAAATATTTTAAGCTTTTTCTGTCCCAGACGGTTGGTACATAAAGTATTAACGGTCTGGTTAACTGAGGCAGACGGCAGAAGCTGTGAGGTGTCGCTTGAAATCGAACTGGCTCTGCATACTGATTTAAGAAGTTGGGCAGAATAAAAACGGGTTTGAGACACAAAGGCGAAGTTAGAAAGTGGTAATGATGGCAGTGAGGTTGACTGCGACGTCCTGTAAAGGATATACAACATACGCACAACTGTATACACACACACCTGAAACCACGACGCCCCTGCGGTGCCATAAGGGGGAGAAACAAGGCTGATCACTCAGGCAGTAACATTGTTAAGGCTTCACAAATCTGATTGCTGGTCCGATTGATAAAAGACCCTTGCCTTACTGCGGCTGGTGATTACGACCCAAATCCCACGGTGTGCAGTAATGGCACACTAACTGCTCAGCCACCTTTTTCTCTGTTGCACCTGGCTGTCTTTAATTGATAAAATGCGCGGCGCCCCCCCCCCCCCCCCCCCCCCGTCTTTATTTTTGGGGTTGTTGCTGCTACCCATCATACATCACGAAGGATTTAAAACAGTAGTGGAATCATTCTACAAAGAAAAATGCATTAAAGGACATACTGTATTAGTTCAGAATGACAACTCAACACACAGGACAGAAACTAACTTATAATGGTATGTATTTATACTGAGAATAGGACACAATAAACTTAGGTCTGCCTTTTCTGAATATACCTCTTCTTCGTTCCACTCACTGACTGTCGGGGGGGGGGGGGTGTTGTAATATTTTTTTTTGGGGGGGGGGGGGGTTGGAGGGTGCCTTACACCTAGAAATGCACTTCAGAGGTCAGAGTGTCCGTTTTCTGCATGGATTTGTGTCTGTCAGGTTTGTGTAGATTTTCCATCCTAACGATTGAACCAGGGAAGTGGATTTACAACCTACATTGTAGTATTTAACGTGCACAACTTAACACAACTCTCTTTATTGATCCTATCCGAGAAGGCGAGGCACCCGGTCTCGCTACCCAAGAAACCAAAAGGACGTGTGATATCATTAGACACGAATGGTAATTGAAAACATGCCCAGTTATAAATATGATGAAATTGAACCCTATACCATGTGAGTCGGGGAACGTAACCTCAGCAATGGCTTCCCTGTACTGCAAATTCAAACTTGGAAAGTGCCCTGAATGTAATTGTGATAACGGTAGAAATTCAGCACAGTTAGTGATTTTAAATATCAGAGCCACACACATCCGATAACAGAAAATACCCGTGGTTATGCATTTTAAGTGTTCCAGAATACCCGTGACTGTTTCAGCTAAATTATTATTCGTTTATTCGCTTCATATGATATATAACTGCAGTATGCACCTGACGAAATGCAGTCCAACAGTCAGTCTATAAATCGTGCAACATATTGTTTGACGCTTCTGTGTTGACAGATAACGGCAGATCGTACTTTGGAGGAGTGATCTTCACGAAACACTCCCGGCTAAATTTAGGTTCTCATCAACTTCAGACAAACTATAGGATTTCAATTTGCTCAATAACAACACCCACGCCCGTATACCAGAAAACTGGAAACAAAAGTGCTAGAAACAACGCAAACACAAGGCAGAAGAATTGTGACATTATTGTCAATAACTTAACCTAGTTGTCGGTTGTCTTCAGAAATAATAACAGCCACTGTTATATTAAGTATTCCTTTTTCAGTGTACGTAGGTGACCCGGTTTTTGTGTGCTCTTTTGTGAATCAATGTGCTTGAAGTAAAGGCTGGATAAGAAATGAGGTGATGTCCGGTATTGGATGTTGTTGACCGTTAATTCTGCATGATGTGGTTTGCTGTTGCTGGCGTGGACCACATGGCTTCCATATCCAGATCTTTGTCTGCCCCGTGACGTCAATCCTGCAGTCAAGCAGAAGTCTGGGTTTACTGGGTTAGTCTGGGTTTACTGGGTTTGCCTGGGTTTACGATTGCAGAAAGCTTGAGGCTTGGACTGAAGACACTGGCAGTGTAATGAATACCCTATTGTGTGTGTTTTAAATAATTTACACGTCGTTTGCAGGTCGTTGCAGTCAACCCCAAGTGATTTTACGTTCAGTAGTTCACTTATTAATTTCTGATCGAGAAGTCAGTGCTTAAGTTAAGCTGATGGGGAGTGAACCCACTAACTCGTCATCAGCACAAGGAAGTTTAGATGCTAGCACGCTATACCCCGCAGCCGCTGTGACCTCTAAAGATAGTTATTGTTTTTAAAAATTCGAAATTTTATTTCCCTTACTATCTCTTCTGGATCATGTCATGTGGTCTCATGAATCTTCTCTGATACTTTTCTTCTGTGTTATTTGCATGTCAACCTATATTTCTCTTACCTTGTTTATTCTAGAAACGAGTATCTAGTTATGCTATTCTTAGATTTATATCCTGCTCAGCGCGTTTTCCACACTCCTCATTTCTTTTGGTCTTCCTCTTCTCCCGGTGGTCTTTCCTAGTAGACAAAATAACACTTTCCCCCGTTTTCTTAAAGTTCTGTATGTCCAACTTTTATCAACATCTTTCAGGTAATTGTTGTTACTAACTTGTGACTTAATTACTCTTGCAGTCCAAGGTATTCGTAAAACTCGCGTCAAGTCATGTCTTCATTTCTTCCAAGCTCTTTCTGATTTGTTCACTCACATTCCGTGATTCACTGTCATACAGCAAAACACATGGACGTTATGTCAAATGATGTTATGAATGCCCCTGGATATATTTATCTACTTCTGTTGTGATATCACGTGTTGTTACCTTTTGTATCCTAGCAACTTAAAGAGTAACTTATGGCTGATGGTATACACCAAAGCCATGGCAATGATGAAAGGGAAACTACCACGTTATTTATTACTGGAAAGTCATCAGTGACACAGCGGATAGATGTTTCTGCAGTAACCTGATCTCCTGCATAACCCCGCACGGCACTGCCCATGTTTAAGTCCATGAATTTGATATCATTTGATGCTCATGTTTAATTAAGTCCCTGTATATTTGACATCATTTGATGCTCATGTTTAATTAAGTCCCTGTATATTTGACATCATTTGATGCTCATGTTTAATTAAGTCCCTGTATATCTTGACATCATTTTGATGCTCATGTTTAATTAAGTCCCTGTATATTTGACATCATTTGATGCTCATGTTTAATTAAGTCCCTGTATATTTGATATCATTTGATGCTCATGTTTAATTAAGTCCCTGTATATTTGACATCAATTGATGCTCATGTTTAATTAAGTCCCTGTATATTTGACATCATTTGATGCTCATGTTTAATTAAGTCCCTGTATATTTGACATCAATTGATGCTCATGTTTAATTAAGTCCCCGTATATTTGACATCATTTGATGCTCATGTTTAATTAAGTCCCTGTATATTTGACATCATTTGATGCTCATGTTTAATTAAGTCCCTGTATATTTGACATCATTTGATGCTCATGTTAATTAAGTCCCCGTATATTTGACATCATTTGATGCTCATGTTTAATTAAGTCCCTGTATATTTGACATCATTTGATGCTCATGTTTAATTAAGTCCCGTATATTTGACATCATTTGATGCTCATGTTTAATTAAGTCCCTGTATATTTGACATCATTTGATGCTCATGTTTAATTAAGTCCCTGTATATTTTGACATCATTTGATGCTCATGTTTAATTAAGTCCCTGTATATTTGATATCATTTGATGCTCATGTTTAATTAAGTCCCCGTATATTTGACATCATTTGATGCTCATGTTTAATTAAGTCCCTGTATATTTGACATCATTTGATGCTCATGTTTAATTAAGTCCCTGTATATTTGACATCATTTGATGCTCATGTTTAATTAAGTCCCTGTATATTTGACATCATTTGATGCTCATGTTTAATTAAGTCCCTGTATATTTGACATCATTTGATGCTCATGTTTAATTAAGTCCCTGTATATTTGACCATCAATTGATGCTCATGTTTAATTAAGTCCCTGTATATTTGACATCATTTGATGCTCATGTTTAATTAAGTCCCTGTATATTTGACATCATTTGATGCTCATGTTTAATTAAGTCCCTGTATATTTGACATCATTTGATGCTCATGTTTAATTAAGTCCCTGTATATTTAACATCATTTGATGCTCATGTTTAATTAAGTCCCTGTATATTTGACATCATTTGATGCTCATGTTTAATTAAGTCCCTGTATATTTGACATCATTTGATGCTCATGTTTAATTAAGTCCCTGTTATATTGACATCATTTGATGCTCATGTTTAATTAAGTCCCTGTATATTTGACATCATTTGATGCTCATGTTTAATTAAGTCCCTGTATATTTGACATCATTTGATGCTCATGTTTAATTAAGTCCCCGTATATTTGACATCATTTGATGCTCATGTTTAATTAAGTCCCTGTATATTTGACATCATTTGATGCTCATGTTTAATTAAGTCCCTGTATATTTGACATCATTTGATGCTCATGTTTAATTAAGTCCCTGTATATTTGACATCATTTGATGCTCATGTTTAATTAAGTCCCCGTATATTTGACATCATTTGATGCTCATGTTTAATTAAGTCCCTGTATATTTGACATCATTTGATGCTCATGTTTAATTAAGTCCCTGTATATTTGACATCATTTGATGCTCATGTTTAATTAAGTCCCTGTATATTTGACATCATTTGATGCTCATGTTTAATTAAGTCCCTGTATATTTGACATCATTTGATGCTCATGTTTAATTATCTGTATATTTGACATCATTTGATGCTCATGTTTAATTAAGTCCCTGTATATTTGACATCATTTGATGCTCATGTTTAATTAAGTCCCCGTATATTTGACATCATTTGATGCTCATGTTTAATTAAGTCCCTGTATATTTGACATCATTTGATGCTCATGTTTAATTAAGTCCGCGTATATTTGACATCATTTGATGCTCATGTTTAATTAAGTCCCTGTATATTTGACATCATTTGATGCTCATGTTTAATTAAGTCCCCGTATATTTGACATCAATTGATGCTCATGTTTAATTAAGTCCCTGTATATTTGACATCATTTGATGCTCATGTTTAATTAAGTCCCTGTATATTTGACATCATTTGATGCTCATGTTTAATTAAGTCCCTGTATATTTGACATCATTTGATGCTCATGTTTAATTAAGTCCCTGTATATTTGACATCATTTGATGCTCATGTTTAATTAAGTCCCTGTATATTTGACATCATTTGATGCTCATGTTTAATTAAGTCCCCGTATATTTGACATCATTTGATGCTCATGTTTAATTAAGTCCCTGTATATTTGACATCATTTGATGCTCATGTTTAATTAAGTCCTGTATATTTGACATCATTTGATGCTCATGTTTAATTAAGTCCCTGTATATTTGACATCATTTGATGCTCATGTTTAATTAAGTCCCCGTATATTAACATCATTGATGCTCATGTTTAATTAAGTCCCTGTATATTTGACATCATTTGATGCTCATGTTTAATTAAGTCCCTGTATATTTGACATCATTTGATGCTCATGTTTAATTAAGTCCCCGTATATTTAACATCATTTGATGCTCATGTTTAATTAAGTCCCTGTATATTTGACATCATTTGATGCTCATGTTTAATTATCTGTATATTTGACATCATTTGATACATTTGTTTAATTAAGTCCCTGTATATTTGACATCATTTAGTGAATTGCCTTGCACTGTTATGCCAAGCCTGTGGCTCAGTGTATCCGACTTCGACAAGTCCAGTGCACTAAAATTAGTAGCACCGTATGGACAGTACTTGAGTTTAAAGCGAGTGATCCACACAAAAAAATGTCTATGTGTAAGAATTTACTGTTAAAATATTTCTGAACTGTCTATTTTGTACCTTTTGCAGCACTCCTCCAGTACCAACACCAAGGTTGACAAAGTCCACAAGACCACAAGTTCACAGACTAAGATTTACACCAGACAAGAACAGTATGATCCCAGCAGAACTTCAGCCAAATATGCCACAGACCTACCAATGGATCACGGGCATTCAGGTGTAGATCAATCACTAGTAAAATGTAAATCTCCAACGACAGTGAAAGATAAGTTTACTACTCAAGAAATACTGACCATTGCAGGTTTCCCAAAAGATGCAGATTGCTCACACATTACAATTGACCTACACCAACAACCATCATCATTTCAGCAGGCATCTTTACCCCAAGAGCAAGTGCTTCAGAGCTGTGGTTCTTATTTTGAGATGCAGAGTCATGGATCTGCGCAGGTCGCTTTGGAATCTCTTACTGTTGCATCTCCACTTCAGTCTCCAGTTCATCTGTTGCAGTGTAAAGTTGGTTCACTCTCTGACAACAGAGAGACACCAGACAATTTAGATTCTGTCAACATGCAGCATTTAGAAGCACCAACTGCCCATTCCTTACAAAGATGTTCTCCTGTTATTATGTCTTCTCAGTCTTTACGTGGATCAGATATGGACAAAGGCGCAAGAGATCAATGGAAAGTTGAATGTGTGAGTAATGTCATTGAAGATCCATCTGTTTCCAGAGTATGTGATGAAACATTAAATGTGGAAGCAACATTTGTGTATTCTGGTAATTCACCTGTGGAAACTAGTAAACAAGTTAAATCAGAATTTTGTGATAGCCCAAAATGTTCACACTGTGATCAGTTTGAGTCGGGCAATTGTGAGTTATCTTGTGATATTTCTTCAAATAGTTCTGGATTATCATGTGAAGTGTCATCAGACAAACCTGGATTATTGCGTAGCTTTTCACCAGACATTCGTGGATTACCATGTGGTGTTCGTAGATTATCGGATGATATTAATGGATTATCAGGTGATTCTCAGGGACTATCAGTTGATTCTCATGGATTACAATGTGATGCTCATGGATTAACACATGATTCTAGTGGACTATCATCATGTGAAATTTCAGACAGCAGTGGATTATCCCAAGATGAAGAGATTAATGAAGTAGCTCAGAGTCTACAGGATTTTAGACATGATTCTGATGCCTTACTCAGGTGCCTTAACAGGATGAGTTCCATGGACTTACACTCACATCTGCAAAAGATTGACCCGCAGACAGCTTCTCGCATGCATCCAAACAACCGCAGGAAAATAGTCAGGTATGTAGATTGTTGAATTTGTAGACTGTTGCCATTACTGCAATTTAGAAGTTGGTTGGGCTGTTAGGATGTCCTTGTGAGGGTGTCCTTGTGAAAGCATCATGTAGCAGGTAATTTGCAGAACATCGTTCTCATCGTAGCCCATTGAAAGGTTTCTAAATCCCTTTCCAGGTCATCTGCCTTAAGCATTCTTATGCCCACGCCCGCAAAGACCTGAGTCCTTGTTGGTTCTTCTTCTTTCGTTTGCTTGGCATAATTGCATTGCGCCCTGATCTCTGTGGTGCGTCTCCTGCCTGGTTTCTTCCATCTTCAGCACCTTTCCTTTACTAGAGCAGACTGTGGTCTTACTCGAGTTTAGATGTATAGGCATGCACACATGTGTCTGCGCATGCACGTATGTGCATACACATCTAGAGCATATTGGTTATTTTTCGGCACCAGAGACTCGCCGTCGCCCCTTCTCCTGTTAGTTAAAACAGTTCCGCCACAAGAAGGCCAGGAGTTGGACTTTTACTGTAGAGGTTGTGACTGCACAAGCCATCTGGTATTTATGCAAGGTTGGTAGCTCACCCCAACTCTGCGCCCACCCTGACACCCTGACTCTAACGCTTCCGGTAACCTTTCATGTCTTCCATCACTGTTCTCACAAACTGTTTTGTTTCATTTTGCCAGAGTTTCCGCGACATCATACAGTCTGTGAGCCAGTTTTCTTTGGATCTTGTAGAATGCATATTATTTTGTTAGTCTCGGCTCTCGATATTCTAAAAACTGTTCTGTTAAATTTAAACACCTGACTTTCTTCTTTAATGGGCAAGAGAATCGACATCATTGCACTGGGTTTTATCCCATATGGCTCATTCTCTTTCTGCAGGGGTTTCTGTTGAAAGCAAGAATTCTTTAGCTCCAGCGATGACCCCCAGGAGTCTCCGAGAAAATTGCATTCATAAACCGAATGACGCGGCACGTAATCGAATCCACAACCTTCGGAGCGCAAGGCAGGCAGAGTAACCATTTCTCCTGTAATTTCCTTGGGAGAGAGGTTCCCTTTCTCCTGTAATGATTGCGTGATGTTCTGTGATTGACAGCCGTCACTTAACCACAAGAAAGATGCATGTTCTGAACACGTTTACTGGAATTAGTTTGCTGGGGTTGTGTCACAGGTTCTGAATACTGCGTAACCTCTGCATTGCTTTGGCCAGTCTACATCCTGACATCTTTTGAGCAATCCCCAGTGTTGTTCAATACAGATCTAAAATATTAACAGTTGGTGAAAATTTCAAGTTCTTCATTGTCGATGGTGATTTTTGGTTGGCATGTGATTGTGGCAAGGGCTTTGTGGGAATTGGCAAGCCGCTGGGAGTCTTTTCATTGTGCCTTGTTGGAAATGGCAAGCCACTCGGAGAATGTCCGTGGTGCCTTGTTGGGAATGGCGTTCTGCAAAAGACCTGCTACATGATATGATCATGAAAGAAGGTTACAGCAATTAAGTTTGAGAATTGATTTAGAGGCAGAATAAGATAATCAGATTAAATCTAGCAAATGAGAACCCGATTTTCCTTGTGAATCCTCACTTTGAGAGATGGAATCATACACATAGATAGCATTGGACAGAGTTGGCAGAACAGATATCTTCTTCTTCTTCAGCTTTCCGAGCCATTTAGGTTCTTTGCTGCAAATACAATCCGTTTCCATTCGTCTCTCTGGTGGACCTTCTCTTGCCAGTCGTTGATTCCAAGTGCTTGTAGGTCTGTACATGTATTATCTCTCCACCGTTTTCTTGGTCTACCTCGGGGTCTACGGTAATTTATTTCCTGAGTGTAAGCGAGTTTTGTTTCCCTATTATCTTCCATTCTTTCTATATGCCCCAGCCATTGTAGTCTATTAGCCTTCATGATACCAGTGATTAGCGGGGACTTAAACAGATCATAAATGTCTTTGTTACTTCTTCTTTTCCACTCTCCACTTTGTGTACCCCTAATGGGTCCAAAGATGCGTCTTAAAATTTTGTTCTCAAAGGTTTGTAACAAGGCTTCGTCTCCTTTCGTTGTACTCCAGGTTTCAGAGCCATACAGCACAACTGGTCTGATCAGTGTTTTGTATATTGTGATTTTGGTGTTACGAGATAGCGCCTTTGATTTTAGTAGATGTTGTAGTGCATAGTATATCTTATTTCCAGAGTTGATTCTAGTTTGTATTTCTTCCCTTATGATGTTGGAGCAGTTGAAGATTGTACCCAGGTATTTGTATGTTTCCGTTCTTTTAATGGTCATATTATCTATTTGTATGTGGCCAGAGTTTTTAGCCATTCCGTCTCTTGAAATTACCATATATTCTGTCTTATCTTGGTTGATAACCAGCCCCATCTGTTGGGCTTTTTCCTTTAAGTGAGTCAATATTTCCAATGTCTTTTGTTCACTTTGCCCTATAATATCTATATCATCTGCATAACCAAGCAGCTTGGATGTTCCTCCAATATCACATTCCTCCTTTATCTTCCTTACAACTTTCTCTAGAGCCAGATTGAAGAGTAGCGGCGATAGTGCATCACCCTGTTTCAAGCCAGATGTTATTTGGAAGGGGTCTGATTTCCTGCCTTTATATGTTACTATATTATAAGTATCTTCCATGCATAGTCTGGTCATGTTGATTAACTTCCTTGGTATTCCAAATTCCTGCATAGCATTCCATAGACTATTCCTATGGACACTATCATAAGCCTTTTTAAAATCCACAACAATGTTATGGAGATCTCTTTTATATTCCCAATGTTTCTCGGCTATTTGTCGTAAGATAAATATCTGATCTATTGTTGATCTGTTTTGTCTAAAACCCGCCTGGTAGTCACCTAATATGTCTTCTGAATATGGTTTTAATCTATTTAGTAATACTGCGGATAGTATCTTATAGCTTGTGGACAGTAGTGATATTCCTCTATAATTTCCACATTGGAACTTGTCTCATTTCTTAAAGATAGGTATCAATAATGACTCTTTCCAGTCATGGGGTAATTCTTCTGTCCTCCAGATTTTTATTATTAGTTCGTATAGCAGCAATTCCATCAGTCCCAGTTGCCTTATTGTTTTTAAGTCGTGTGATTACATATAGGATTTCTTCAAATGTAGGTTCTTCAATTTGTGATTCGCATGTTAGAACCTCTTCCTGTGGGAAAATGTTACTTGGAGCTTCACAGTTTAGTAATTCAATAAAATATTCTTTCCATGTGTTGCACATTTCCTCATTGGTATTTATCATATTCCCATTTTTGTCTTTTAAACCATATGTGTTTTGTTGGTGCCCTCGTTTCATTGACTTCAGTTCTTTAAAAAATTTTCTGGATTCATTTTTCTGGTGATTAGTTTCCATATCTTTGATTATATTACTCATATATTCTCGCTTCTGCTGTCTGACTATTTTTGTAGCCTCTTTACATTCATTTCTATAATGCTCTTCCTTTTGGATGTTATTGATGTAATTTAACCATACATGTCTGGCATTCTTCTTCCTAATGACTGCTTCTTCACAACCATCTGTTCTTTCTATGCGTGGTTTACACACCGAGACATTCTTCTGCGGTAGATTGAACAGATATATTTAAATAAAAATATAAAAGGGCAAAAGAAGCTTTCATATGACTAGGAAATGTGTGGAAGTCAAAAGAAAGCTTAGAATATTTAACTCTAACGTCAATGCAGTACCGCTGTATGGATCTGAAACACAGAGAACAACTATATTAATTACTGATGACCTACAATCATTTTATAATTTATGTCTGTTTAGAATTGGACTAAAATGGTATATCAGAACATATGATGCTTGTGGATTATCAGGAAGGGTCAAATGTAAGACGGACCTGCGTGCCCAATTTGTGACCCTTTGAAAATAAAGTTTGTTTATTCGTTCATCAGGTGAGATTTCAGACAGCAGTAGAATATCCTAAGATGAAGCGATTAATGAAGTTGCTTAGAATCCACAGGATTTCATGCATGATTCTATTGCCGTGCTAAGTGCCTTAACGGGATGAGTTCCATGGATTTATACTCACATCTGCAAAAGATTGACCCACAGACAGCTTCCTGTGTGCATCCAAATAACTGCAGGAGCTTATGGAGAAAATTAAACAAATCCCAGAGAATCAAGAGGTGTGTGAAAGGCGCTCCATGCCTAGATGGAGAGGACTACACAAATCCCAGAGAATCAAGAGGTATGTCAAAGGCCCTTGCTGGGTGGAGAGAACTAAACAAATCCCAGAGAATCAAGAGGTATGTCAAAGGCCCTTGCTGGGTGGAGAGAACTAAACAAATCCCAGAGAATCAAGAGGTATGTCAAAGGCCCTTGCTGGGTGGAGAGAACTAAACAAATCCCAGAGAATCAAGAGGTATGTCAAAGGCCCTTGCTGGGTGGAGAGAACTAAACAAATCCCAGAGAATCAAGAGGAGTATAAAAGGCCCTGGCTGGATGGAAAGAACTAAACAAATCCCAGAGAACCAAGAAGTGTGTGAAAAGTGCTGGCACTTGTTAGACGGGTAGGACTAAACAATTCCTATAGAATCAAGATGTGTGAAACACACAGGCTGGGTAGAGCGAACTAAACAAATTCCAGAGAATCAAGAGGTGTGTGAAAGGCGCTCCATGCCTAGATGGAGAGGACTAAACAAATCCCATAGAATCAAGAGGTGTATGAAAGGCACTGGCTGGATAGAAAGAACTAAACAAATCCCAGAGAATCAAGAGGTGTGTGAAAGGCACTGGCTGGATGGAGAGAACTAAACATATCCCAGAGAATCAAGAGTTGTGTGAAAGGCGCTGGCAGTGGCTGGGTAGGGTACAGTCAGAAATCCTGTTAATAGTGTAGCTAGAAAGTCCTTCTTCTGGAATCTGCAGTGCAAAAGAAATAGAGGGATACCCAAAAACACAGCAGGAAGAGAGTTAAAGACAGGTGAATTGGGAGAACATGGAGGAAGCTGCAGGAGATAGCCAAGGATGAGACGCTTGGTGTGAGCTGGTTGGGGACTTTCTCCATTTGGAGATAAAAGACAAGATGTGAATTGAGGTGAAGAGGGGTTATAGTAGTGGTTAGAAAAGTGGTTACCAACCAAGTGGGAATGTTGGGTTTCAAGGGTAGGCAGAGTGAGGGTTAGGGTCTAAATTGTTGGAATATTGACCTTTCTACAGGACTGCGTCATTATTGAACTCCTCCATTGAACCTGCGTGGTGGATCCAGCTTTCCATATGTGTAGCTTTCAGAAGATGGTTCCTGGCATATTTTACTGCATCAGCATAATGTGGCCTGTCAGGTCAAACGAGAGAAAAGCGCCAATGACATTCTGGCATTTGACGAAAGTGTGCATGGGGCCCACAAAAACAAAGGGCGCTGGTGAGACGCAGGATTGAGTTTTTTTCTCAGTCAGTACAGCATTAGGGCTGACCAAGTCTTGTAAAATTGATACACACCCGCCTCAGAATCAGCAGTCAATGGGTGGAATCCTAGCATTGTGCTGTGAATGTTAATTAGACCATTAGTCCCTGAAGGTGTGGCATATCTTCCAGATCTCATTTAAAGGCAAATTGTATGAAGCTCAAGTTGACTTTCTTTGGATTTTTTCATATTGATGTCCGAAGGTAATCTATGAAGAAGCACCCTATGAGATGAGCAATTAGGGTTAGCATTGTAAGGAAGCAAAAAGTTTGGTCATCGCCAAGGTAAAAAAGGAAGTATAGTGTGACATGCAAGTAAATGGGAAAATATTTGACGCTTGAATAGATACAACTATATTTGAACCATTATATCATCTGATGGTAGATGCCTTGTAGAGATTAAAACATGAATCACGTTGGCAAAAGTAGCCTTTTGCAAGATGGAAAACATACTCATTAATTAAAAAAAAAAAAACAACCTTGTAGATGCAGAAAGTGTTATGTTGTACCTTTGCTGTTGTATGTATTTGTAATGTTAAAAGTAAGCAGACAAGCTGGAAAATATCTAATGGTAGTGGAAGTGTGGTTTGTGAGGAAAGTGCAGAGACTACAATAGATGGATAGACGAGTGAGGCAGTCTTTCGAGAAGGAAATGAAAATCTAGAGTAGAGAAATTTGATAAAGACAGTCAAGACTGTTGTGGTGAGGAACAAACTTGAGAACTGGGTGACAAGTGGCAGACTTAATACAAAAAGATAAATGGGAAGACACAGATACATACCTAGATTGTGTACCTGTCCACCTGGACAACGATGATGTGATCAAAGACTGGTGTTTGTGTGAAATGCAAACCACAACCGTCCCAGCTTATCGGCATGGCACCTGATGATGATGATCTCAGCCATGCTGTCTTTTCATATCTGACAACTACATTTAGAAAGCGAGGGAATGCATGTTGAATTGAGCAATGACAGTCTCCGTGGCGAATTGGTCAAGCTGTTTGACTCGGGCTCCGAAGGTTGTGGGTTCGATTCCGGGCCGCGTCCTTCGGTTCACGAGTGAAAATTTTCGGAGACTCCTGTGGATCGTCGCTAGAGCTACGGAGTTCGTGCTTTGTGCTATGCTTTCCGCGCTGCGGAAAGAGACCGAGCCATATGGGATAAAACCCGGTGCAGTGAAGTCGACCCTGTCGACTTTTAAGCGACTTTTAGGAACGGAATATAAAGAACAAGGTGCATTATACACATGATATATAGATGAGAGAGAGAGAGAGAGAGAGAGAGAGAGAGAGAGAGAGAGAGAGAGAGAGAGAGAGAGAGAGAGAGAGAGAGAGAGAGAGAGAGGTTGGAAGGACCGATTGTAAGACGTGCCCGCGTCTCTAATTTGTGACTTTGAATATAAAGTTTGTTTGTTCTTTCTTGTAGTTTCGAAATAACTGTATAAAACTGAGCACAAAATTAGATATGATTTAAAAAAAAAAAAAAATAAACAACTATGCAAAGTGAAAGATGGAAAAATAACAAGTATACAAACGTCTGACTGAAAATTGGGGAAGATGTAAATGTATATTTATTTAATGAAAACTCTGGCCTGACAATAGAAGCGGAAATGTAATTGAGATGCCATGAAATCGTCACATTTGTACTATTTTGATGACACATTTGTGTAACATAAAAAAGAGCACTGTTGTATACAGAGCACCTTTAGGATCTAATAATCGTGCCGATGTGCAGACATTTAAGTCTTGAAAATGACAAAATATGACCTTTAAAGCCCCGAACAAACAAAAGCACAGCATTGATCTTTATAATTGAACACTTATTGCTTAATTCTTAAATATCAAGGTGCAACCCAAAATAGCTTTGCTTCGTTTTATGGTATTTTCCAAAGCTAAATTGTACAGACTACTTAATTAAGAAGTTAAACACTGATGCCCAAACAATATGTTGCACGATTTATTGCCTGGTGTATTTTGCTGCATCTCGTCACATGCGTATTATATAAAGTTAATTATCACATCCCTGGCCTAGAGATTAAACGACTTTCTCCGTAATCCCGTTTAACCACGTAGAGTAACGCAGCGCGCGAGAATTGGTAGCGGTTCTCGCCGCGTTGACGACTTACGGGATAAGTGAGTCGGCCTCTCAGAAATCAATGGCAAACTACTGAGAGTAATCTTGCTAATCTTGCCAAGAAATTAACCAACAGCGGTAAAATACGTTTGTTGACATCGATGTCCTGTAAAGGATATGCGAAGAAAAGAAATATATGAAGTGAATAAATGAATAATATTTAAGCGGAGACAATAAAATACAGCCACGGGTATTGTTCTAATGCGGAGCATCTATTATCACCACGGTAATTCTAAATTTAACACGCAACTTTCAAGAGGAAATTCAACACAATGATTAAAATGAATAGTAATCAAACTTCATTTCCTGACTAAATAATGACATGTCGATTGGTTCCAGGAATGGGGCGTAGCATAAAATGTACAGTGGTGACCATTCTCAGAATTCCACGAAACACATTTGGAAGAGAACGGCAGCAAGTGTGCACGAAAATAGGCAGGAGAATAGATGGCACAGGTCCCCAGGATATGTGTGAGGGCATGAAGCACCGGGTGCACGATGCTCTCCTCCCAGAGGGAGGGGTGGCTAGGGAGCAGGCACAGTTCGCATTTATGGGACAAGCACGAAGATAAGGCAACGTCGCGAAACATCGTTCAAAGGCTCAGCAGGAGAAAGACACCCGGAGTCATGACCCGTGTGGGCCCGCCCCCAAAGAGTGTCAGAAAGATATAGGGGTGAGAACATTCTGGGAAGGGGAACTTCTGACGATCAGAGTCTTGTGTGCTTGCTCTGCGGCGGTTTTTTGTAATCACATATACAGATCCAGGTTAACGATGAAAGTGCTGAATATTAATCGGTGTTGGGCTGAAAACGACTAAACTATGAATAGGGAGATTTACCAAAATAAGAGGAGTAGGAAGTGGTCGCCGAGCAAAATGTTAAGGCAATAGCAAAGATGTTCACTTCACCTAGGTGTAAAATCACCCCATTCATAACTTCGACAATAATGATGATCCGATATAAGGGACTGAGCTCAAATTCTTACCTCGAAACAGCTAAGATTGGGTTGACAGTACTGCATCATCATTAGTAGTGATAGGACATTCTTGTGTAGGTGTAGTCCTATGAGTAGCGGTAGTAGCCGAATTTGAGCAGGATTTTGTATGACTGAGCGGCTGGCCTAGTGGGTACAACGCGGACTCTCCTTCGGGAGACCCGGGTGCGATCCCTCGGTAAGGTGTGGGAATTTTATTCTAACGGGGCAAAAAGAAAATCCTAACCTGCACTGTTCGCGGCGACTTCAATAGCCAGGCGGCCTTAATTCCTCAGGCTCAAAGATCCCTCTGCCATACACCGCAAGGTACTATATTGGCAGTAAATGACAGAGTCAGGTCATCTGGCCCTATACTCTGCATCTGCTGCACAGACAGTGCCCATCCAGTCTTTCTTTTAATGATTGTTCATAATTTATGAACTATACATATAATAATGTAGCCCACAGGTTATTAGTCAGGTCTTAGTCAAACGTGACTGAAATACCGTATGACAGTATACCTTATCCCGTGCTTTCTGTTAAGCAGCGCACGTCATAACTGATACCCAACATTATGCCAACTTCGGGCGGAGGAGCGCAATTGCCTTATCCTGGTACGAGCGAATGGCAGGGTAAATTAAGCCCTCAACTGGTCTAGGATCGAAGCTCCGACATGCGAACAGCTAGAGCGTTGCTATGCTGATCCAGGATACAACAGCTTCTTATTCCAGACTTATTGGTGCTACCTTTCCTCTGAACTAAACTAGGCAGGTCGAGAGAGGAATCATGCTGCAAATAATGGCAACACATGGTCTCTACATTTCAGCCGGGACCATGTTCTTTGGAGAGGGTATTATGCCGGGCGCTTCCTCCACCCTTCCCCCCCCCCACCCCACACACACACACACACACTTTTTTGGTTGTTAGAAGCAAAATAACTATAGTCTGTGAAGACGGCATGGTGCCAGTACAGTAGAATCACGGTAACACTTTGAATTATATTGCAAACACAGGGTACCCGCCTCGGCAGTAAGTCTAATGAAATTATCACAAGCTGTTGGTAACTTACGGGGTATGTGAGCCGATCGCTCAGAAAGCAATGGCAAACTGCTGAGTATAATCTTGCCAAGAAATCAACAATCAGCTGAAAGATGCTGATGTTAACAGCGATGCCCTGTAAAGGATATGCGAACAAAAACAAAAAAAAAACAATACACCAATAAACATCAGTTGGTGACACAACTGGCAGGTGTCTCCCAGTCCCACAAAAACCACAAATACAATCTCTCTGCTTTTGTATATTAGGGCAATCCAGGTTTACTACGAGTGTGACCGGACGATGTCCTCGCTGTTGAGTGAGCAGCATGACGGTCAGGAGAACGTCAAGAGTGGCCCACTGAGGTATCAGAACCCATGTATCCTGTGGGTCCAGTGTCGACAGCCAGGTACGTGTGTCTGTTAGTCATGATAAGGGTATCATTGCATGTCAATTGGTTATGCTAACGGTGTCATAGTCGTAATTGCAGTTTAGGACATGAAGGGACGCCAGTAATATCACAGCATCATCATCATCTTCAAGTAGCAGTAAGAGTAGTGTTGGTAGCAGCAGCATCAGTAGTATCATGCTTCCCCGAAAATAATACCTACCCCTATAATAAGCCCTAGCACGGTATTTTCAGGATGCTTTAATATAAGACATGTCCCTAAAATAAGCCCTAGTTAAGATTGTCAGCTAGAATGTTGTTGCCGAATGGCCAGTCGGAGTACAGACTCCACTGATGCCCACTTGTTAATGAACGGATGTGGTTCATAATTCATTACGTCACTTGCGTGAAATAAAGTCACCAATGCACTGCGAGCAGACTACATGGACAAGAAATGCTCATTTAAGGAAAGCTTTATTGCCGGACTTAGACTGGGATCAATTGTTCTACAGGAAATGGAGTCGCAAGAAATTCAGGCCGGAATTCGGGATTTGGAGAGCTATGACGATGTTCCGGAAGAAGATGACATGACTGTATTTGAATAAATGTAGAATTTTGTAGATGAGTAAATGTAGATTTTTATATCTGGAAATAAAAAGACAGACCCCGAAAAATAAGCCCTAGTGTATTTTGTAAAGCTAAAATTAATATAAGACCCGGTATTATTTTCGGGGAAACGCGGTAGTAGTTACAATCACAACAGCATCATCAGTAGTAGCAGCAGCAGTAGCAGTTACAATCACAGCATCATCATCATTATCAATAGTATTAGTAGTAGCAGCAGCAGTCACAATCAAAACAACATTATTAATAGTTGTAGTAATATTAGTAACATCATTTGTACTACTACTACTACTACTACTACTACTACTACTACTACTACTACTACTACTACTACTACTACTACTACTACTACTACTACTACTACTACTACTACTAACAGCAATAGTAGTAGCAGTAGCAGCAGCAGTACTCGGAACAGTGAATTGAGCTCTTGATAATTATGGCTGTGTCAGCTAGCTGGAAGCAAAATCTAGGACGCTTGTACGATGCAGTCGCTTCCCAAGATTATAATAACTGTGCAGCATCATCACAATAGTCACAAAGCATGTGTGTAGTGGTAGCAGAACTTGAGCAGCGTTTTATGTAGATGTCGAACTTTGAGTAGTATAACCTGAGCAGATGTTGTGTAGATGTTGAACTTAAAGTTGTGGTATCAGAACTTGAGCAGCGTTTTGTGTGGCCGAGTCAAGTCATCTAGTGCGAATGAAAGTCGTAGGAGTTTTCAGCATCAATAGCAATAGCAGTGGTGTGTGTTTGTGGGTATGAGTACGCTCGTGTGTGTGTGTGTGTGTGTGGGGGGGGGGGAGGGGGATGTTGTCTGGTTGTCATCCACGTATGACAACGATCCAGGCAAGACCAGGAGACCGATCAATAGAGGAGTAGGAGTGTTTAGAGGATGTTAACTGGTTTTGTGCCATGCTTGTCTGGTTAAGTTTATGGACAACATTATCATGCTAGGCGGCGTATTCGATCACGTTCTTTCACAACCGTGTTTTCTGTGGTATTGATAGGTTCGGTTCTATCTGTGGTCTTTATTTTTGGCACTCTGGTCCCCCATCTCTCACGGTCTCTGTCTCTGTCTCTCTCTCACGGTCTCTCTTTTCTCTCTCTCTCCCTCTCTCTCTCTCTGTCTCTGTCTCTCTCATTCTCTCTCTCACTTTCGTTCTCTCTCTCACTTTCGTTCTCTCTCTCTCTCTCTCTCTCTCTCTCTCTCTCTCTCTCTCTCTCTCTCTCTCTCACACACACACACACACGTTTGTTCTATCTCTCGGACTCCCAAGAACCCAAATGGTTACGATTCGACCCCAAGAATCATAATTGTTGGTTTTCGACCCTAATAATCCCAATGGTTCGACACCAAGAATCCCAATGGTTACTTTATGGACCCCAAGAATCCCAGTGGTTACTGTTGGACCAGAAGAATCCCAATGGTTACTGTTGGACCCCAAGAATCCCAATGGTTACTGTTCGACACCAAGAATCCCAATGGTTACTTTTTGGACCCCAAGAATCCCAGTGGTTACTGTTGGACCAGAAGAATCCCAATGGTTACTGTTGGACCCCAAGAATCCCAAAGGCTACTAATGGGTCACAATGTAAGAACCGTTGCGATACTTAATGTATATTTTAAAAGAGTGACCTTGACTAGAATTATATTAACGAGGGTAGAGCAGTACACCCCTCTCCTCTCTTTCTCATCCCTCTCCCCCAACCACCCCGACACCTGTATCCCCTCACATTTCACAGCGGTCCCCCCAGGGTAAATCTTTTGTTTGCATCAGTCTCGCTTGTTACAGGTTTACGCCGCTACCGCCCCTTGAATGGCGGTTAATGGTCGGACCGCCGTCATAAACCAGACCCGGCGTTTTGCCCCAGGGCGACTTCTTTCTCCGTTATACTTTCCTAGATCCGGGCACACTGGCACAGAAAGGGAGACCCACCATTTGAGCTGTTGTTAGTCTGCCCAGAGCACCTAGAATTCCTCACTTTCCTGGAGTGCTTTGTAGCCAGCAGGAAAGAGGCCGATTTGAATTGATGTCTTAGAAAGTTCAATAGTTCTCCATTCTTGAGGAGTTGGACTTTACCCATAGGAGGCAGGCCTATGTGGCGCAGTATTCATTTCAGCCACATCCATTAGACCAGTGGTTCTCAACCTTTTTTGGCCCATTCCCCCCTTCACCATATTTTCAGAACGCCATTCCCCCTCCCCCTTCCTATCAAAAATTTGGCCCGTTCCCCCCTTCACCGTATTTTCAGAACGTCATTACCCCCCCTTTCATATTTCCTATCTAAAATCCCCTCACCCCTACACAGTATACGTAAAAGTGGAAGGCAAATGTAATAGCATATACTAAAACAAGTCTAGACATCTACATAAAACATGATTTGTGGGTCTACTTACTTTATAAAATGAATTTTAGAAGGACGAGACATACATAACTGTAAAGTATGAAGGGAAAAACTATGTCAAGTAATCGGTTCTTGTATTAACACGGTTCTTGAAAAGGTCTTCATCCCCCCCCCCCCCCCCCTGGAAACCCTGAAATTCCCCCCTGGGGGGGGGGGGGAATTCCCCACCGGTTGAGAACCACTGCATTAGACATTTCTTTCCCGCATTTTCTTAGGAGTTGGCTATTGTCCCGTTCTGTGACGCAACCAGACGAATTAACGCTTGTCTGCGCGGCTTACATTTTGCCAGCCATTAAATTTGACAATGCCAAACCTGGCAGTATTAACAAAGACAGTAACAGTTGACAGTAAAGGGTCTCTTTTCACTCCATGAGGCGGAGTGGGTGTTTAGTGTTGGTCCCAGTCAGCATGGAGGTGGTGTGGTCACAACCCTGCTGGCACGGGCCGTGGCGTTACGTAAAATTGTATAGAGGTTCTAAAGAACTTCACATCCGATACCCAGGATCTTGTGAAATAATTGCCAATTTCCACTTTTCATTTGGGATCATTAGAGGTGTACCATTCAGTGGGAGCCGAGTTAGCTTGCCTGCCGATACAGTGAGCCGGGTTCAATCGCCAGTATAATGACGATTATTCACCGACCATCACCGCTATGGGATCGACCCAGCTTTCTTAAAATTGGCGCCGGATATTTTCAGAATTGTCTTGGATGGAAAGGCTGCGAAGGTTCATCTCATATGTCGTGGACTAGATCACTTGAGGGTCTAACACGTCAAATCCTAGCACGTCAAATCCTAGCACGTCAAATCCTAACACGTCAAATCCTAACACGTCAAATCCTAATGGTACGATTTGTCACGGGACTACCATGGCCACTCAGTAATGGTGTCTAGAAGTAGCGTGCCGTATACCGATGTGAAAGTCTGGTTAGTTAGTTAGTTAGTTAGTCGCAGTTCCAACTTCACAGCAACGGGTCGTCCCCACTATGCTCCATTCCTGTGCCAGTGAATATCACACAAAACGCTCCCCACTGTCCAATGTGAAAAGTGGAAAAGACAGGAGTCTCGACAAACAACAGCCCGCACAAATACACTGTGCATAATGCCGCCACCAGAATGTCAACACACCAGTCCCCCACGAAAGTCCGGTGTTGAACTAAAACGCTGGTTTTGTCAATCAAATGTGTGTGATTTTGTTCATATATAATAGGGTCAGAAATGATGAAACTGAAAGTTCTAATTCATTAATATTTGGCGGAAATCTGCTTCCAGAAGTGGAGGGCAGTATGTGTACACACGCACACTCACACTCACTCACACACACACGAGGGGAAGTCAATAAGTTAGTCACAAATGGCTATAGAAACATAACTAAATATGATAACATGAAACTAGTTTATTTTTATACATACATTGTCCTTTTATTTCTCAACATAATCTCCACCAACATTGATGCACTTATCCCATCGTTTTATCAGTCCTCCCAAACCGCTCGGCTTTATAGAACTGCGTGCTCTGCTTTCTAAACCACGTTTGCTTTCTGAACGACTGGCACCCATACCATATCGTAAAAAAATGAACGCAACGCTGTCTGCTGCCAAATCGCGCGCAGCTCTGTTTCGAATGTGGGTATACAGAATCACGAACCGCACCCGTAACACCTTCGCCACGGAGACGGACCGGCGCAGTGAAAGTACAGGACGTTATTTTGGGGCGAGTGCAGAAATTTAGATATCTAGGTAAATGAATGACATCAGATGGAAGGTGCATCACTGAGATAAAGAACAGAATAGGACAAGCAAACGCTGCATTATATCAAATGAAGAACATTTTGTGCAATAAGCCACTGTCTTTGAAAGTTCTTGCATGTTACACAGAACCAGTTTTAACATACAACTGCGAGTCCTGGAAATTAGTACACAGGCGAAAAAATCCCTGGGAGCCTTGGAGGTGTGGTTTTATCGAAGAATGCTGAAAATCAATTGGACAACCAAAAAGAGCAACCAGGACATTTTAGGGGAAGCTGAGTCGCAAAGATAACTTATCACTTTTTGACCACGCTATGAGAAGACAAAAACTGGAACATGTGACAACCGGAAAAATTTGCGGAAAGAGATGGAGGAAGATAGCGTGAGAAGATTCTTGAGTCTTGTGTCATGGCACGGAAGGGAGTCAAAACACGAATTGATCCATGTCGTCGGAGATCGTTATTTGATCACTCACGCCGCCCGACAAGGCACTGGATGATGATGATGATGTACAATGAACTGCTGTAATGCAAAGATGTCGCAAAATGTTAACATCATTATACGACCTGCTAACTGGTATAGAGTCCACGCACCTCCACAGATCTCCGTCCCTGTTCTAGATCAACTCTGTGGATATTCCTCCATGTTGCCATCTCTCAGTTCGTCCAGCATCATTTCTCTCAGTCTGCCCTTGCCTCTTCTACCTCTGATATTTCCAGTTGTCACCGCGCTTTGCAATGTTTTTCTTCTTATTCATGACTAAATAACATTGTCTCCTTATATTATATATAATTTTCTACTGATTCTAGGCTGTCGTTGATAGTTACTCTGGCAGTGCAGGGTAATCGCATCATGCGTCTCAGAAACACCTGTGTTGCCTCCAAGCTCTTCCTGATATGTTCATTGACATGTCATGATTGACTGCCATACAGCAGGACATGTTCAGTATAGCATTTCATTACTATGACATTCAGTGACAAGGGCATGTAGAGAGAGAGACCGAGAGAGGGGTGAGGGGGCAGGCGGGTGCGGGTAAAGTGAGACATTTGGGGATTTACACATAAGAGAGAGAGAGAGAGAGAGAGAGAGAGAGAGAGAGAGAGAGAGAGAGAGAGAGAGAGAGAGAGAGAACAAATATCATAGCTACAACTTGTCAACGACAGAAAACACGGCTGTGGAAGTACATGATCGACTACGCCGCCTGCCATGGTAATGTTGCCAATAAACTTAACCAGACAAACATGGCAGAAAACCAGTTAACGTCTGGACAGTCTTATTCTTCTATTGATCGGTCTCCTGGTTTTGCCTGTACAATGTAGAAATTAACCATAGATTTATAGTGCATGGCGTAAGCGTACAGTAATTCGTTACACGGTTAAAAGTCCAACATTGTAATCGTTTCAGTGTAGCTAATCTAGATCTGTACATTAATTAAACTCAAATGAGGCCACACGAGGTTTGCTGTGTGGTTTTATAGGAATGGATTATTGTAGTTCATCTAGTAGGAGAGCGTTTCAGCTCGCGATGTGCCAACCTTTGTTTCCATTAATCGGCTTTTACTTTCATTAACCTCATTACATAAACTAATCGAAGGAAAACTAAGTAAAGAAAAAAGAACTGTGGTGCGAGAGAGAGAGAGAGAGAGAGAGAGAGAGAGAGAGAGAGAGAGAGAGAGAGAGAGAGAGAGAGAGAGAGAGAGAGAGAGAGCTGCGTCTTTCCCTTACCAACATACGGACGTTGTTTTTTATTTGTGTGTGCATTCGCTCACTTTGAACACAAACGTAATCCACACACGTGCAACTACTGGACTGATATTTGCGTGTGGATTAGCTTTCCCTATTGCCAGTGTCCCTCGCCATCAGGCGAACCTATCCGGACTTAAAAGAGGTACTTGTAATTCTTCCCCCAAGTCAAGGACGAGAAGTCAACATTGTAGTACAGCTGACCGGTGTAGGGGTTTAACCGGCTACCTTGACATCAGCACACCGGAAGTTTAAGAGCGCGCGTTCTTATCCATCCGGCCATGTTGAGCTCCTGATATAGGGATGTGAATCACGGAGCACTTCTGAATCACTAATGAAGAATACTGAGAATGCAAACTTGTGTTGAAACAATTGTACAGCAGAATACCATCCAGCAAAACGAAATTATTTTACATGGTGTGAGAATCGAAGAAGACTCTTCGACATCACATCTGAGAAATGCCACAAATTGGCCATGTCTAGCGATGGGAGTGGAAGAGATAAGATTGTGTGAGATCTTGCTTGGAGACCACCAATACCAGCTCTATAAACTATACCCTAAAATACGTTAGTGGTATTGCTGGTCGCAGTAAATAAAGCACACAAAACGAGATGTAGACAGCTGTCTTTACAGGACACGAGCATGAGTAATAGAGCGGTCAAAGCACAGTAACACCACTTAGATATAGACAGAGGCATGAAATATATATATAGTTGCATGTCCTTCATAGGACGCAGCAGTCAACTCCAGCATTTTTGCTGTTCATGATTTTTGGGTAAGTTTTACGTTCACTAGTTTTCCATTGCTTTCTGAACGACCGGCACCTATATCTTTTTCGAAAAACCAGCACCGCTGTGTTTCGAACCCGGGCATACAGGATTACGAATCGCGCCCGTAACGCCTTCGCCACTTGAAAGATAAATGACGTAACACGACGCAAGACTTATCTGGCATTTCTGCAGTAGGCCCCTGTAAGGATAGAACAGATTCCCTTCTGAAAGTCCATGTTGCGTGGCGTTGATGATCGTAGTCTGTCCACAACGTCTCGTGTACTGCCAGCCATTTCTGACACTGATGTTCCTCCCCTCCATGATGTCAAAATGTCCAGCATCTTTTCTCTTGGTCTCCCGCTGCCTCCCCACCCCTCCAACTTTCCCGTTGTAACGACGTATACCAGCGTGCTCCTTCTCATGTCGAGTGTAGACTGGATGTCTTCTGGTGCGAGAAACCAGTTAGAAAACATCTATTTTTTTTAACAGCATTACACGTGAATCCATCAGGTCTCTGTCTGGATCGGGCATTGAGGGTGACTTTCGACACTACATCAGCTTCCATGTAGTTGTTGCGTATGTCCTATTCATTGTCTTTTGCTTACCCATTATTACAGTAACCATTAATACAGAGACATCAGTTGGTGTCACTAAAACAGTTCATAAGTAAACATATTGTTTGGCGCTCATAGAAGAAAGTACTAGAGCAGTGGTTCTCAACCTTTTTTGACCCGTGGCCCCCTTCACCATATTTTCAGAACGTCATCCCCCCTTTCGTATTTCCTACCTAACACCCCTGAGACGTACAGAACCGTAAAGTATGAACGGGAAAACAATATCAAGTAATCGGTTCTTGTACTAACGCGATCTTGAAATAATCATAATCCCCCCCCCCCCCCTCCGGAAACCCTAAAATTCCCCCCTGCGGGGGGGGGGGGAAGAATTCCCCTCCGGTTGAGACCACTGTACTAGAGACTAGAGCACACACACACTAGACAACGTAAACATTGAAAACTGTAATTATATCAACCAGTATTCGAACCTGTCACCTCCAAATAACGACGGCGCCTCTCTGCAGGAACAAGTGTACTTCGACGCATGACCAACTAGGCACCACTCTACATAGTAACTATAGCTTTATGCGCGCCCCACACACACACACACACACACACACACGCGCGCGCGCGCGCACTCACTCTCGCGCGCATGTGTGTGTGTGTGGGTTGAGAAATTATATAAGTCGAACCCGGAAAGTACTGCTACTGCTACTATTACTACCACCAACTGTTATTACAGCTCCATCATCTTACCTCGTGACTTAACTGGTAACGTTACCTACTAATTGTGATCCCTCTGAACACAATCGTGGAGCAGATAAGCCGGTGAGTGCAGATTATAGTATTAGATTATAAGTATACCAGGTTATGGCGTAGCGCGACCCGATTAAGCTCTTTAATCAGTTGTGCTTGAGAGAAAAGCCAGACACCTTTGACACAAAGTGTAGACACGGTAGGTCAAGAGGTTAATGGTTGTGTTGTCAACATGCAAGTGGTCAGCTGATCATTGTGCTAATGTATAGGTCTGATTCCGGTGTTGCTGTTACTATTTTACCGTCATCACCACCGCGACTGCTACTACTTTAGTTTTTACAACTTTTTACCACTACTACTGTTACAACTTATTACTGCTGCTGTTATAACTTATTACTGCTGCTGCTGCTACTACTACTGCTGCGCTACTGCTGATGTTACTACTACTGCTTCTGCTGCTGCTAACTACTACTACTACTGCTGCTGCTGCTGCTGCTGCTGCTATTATTATTATTATTATTATTATTATTATTATTATTATTATTATTATTATTATTATTATTATTATTATAGTATTATTGTTATACGAATTGTGCGAATCTTAGCGCCGAACGTTGGGCGGCGCTTATCAAACCCAACACCCCACATTGTGCCAACGGCTTCGGGCGGAAGAGCGCAATTGGAAGGGTACAAGCCTTACCCTGGTGCGAGGAAATGCAACCTAAAGACAGAGTGTCATGACAGGGCAGACCAGGCCCTAAGCCTTGGTTGGCGGCTGGTCTAGGATCGAAGCTCCGACAGGCGGACAATTATAGCATTGCTTTGCTGATCCGGCAGCTTCTGCAGCTTGTCTTGTTCCAGATGTAGAAGTGTTACCTTTCCTCTGGAGTGAACTAGGCAGGCCGAGAGAGGGATCATGCTGCATGGGCAACACATGATCTGTATATTTTAGCCCAGGCTTTGTGCGATGGAGAGGCAATAACTCCATCCCTTACAAACTATCGTCTGTCAAGACGGCAAGGTGCCAATGATGATGATATACGAATTGTCGTTCCAGTAGCCAAATGTATTACCGATCGAAGAATTTGGGGCAGTGGTGATCTTGTCAATAAAACAAAGATGTTTGTTTATGTATATTGGAAGCTTCCCTCTCTCTCTCTCTCTCTCTCTCTCTCTCTCTCTCTCTCTCTCTCTCTCTCTCTCTCTCTCTCTCTCCCCCCCCCCACACACACACACACGCGCACACACAATTTCGGGTGTATTTTCTTCATAACTCTATGCATGATTCTTAGCAAAATCTTTGTGATGAGGAGCTTATTATATTAATTGTTCAATGTTAATCACATTCCACGGCTCCTGATGTTTTCGGAATTGCAATAACTATACATTTACTCTCTCCAACGTGATCGCCTACGCTTATCGGCATGGAACATGATGATGATCTGGTTGTCGTTTGCGTGGAATTAGCGTATATCTGCTATTTGTTTTTCCTGCACGAACTGCCCTGTCAACATACCTTACTTTGCCAGATCATATTTCAACCACACTGAAACAACGTTTTTTTTTTCAGATTTGAACGCGCGGCTAGATGGTCGGGTGGATGAAATGATGGCCCGAGGGCTGGTGGCGGAGCTAGAACTCTTCCATAGAGAGGCTGCTCGTCTGGAGGCTGTAAAGAGAAGCATCAGGTAGTTAAAGTTCTGTCAGCCTAGTCTTGTCAGAGTTTTAACAGATGATCCACATTCGAACCATATCGTGACTGGTTTGTTTCAGCAAAGTATTATTTCTTTATTTGCTTCATACGATATATATCTGCAGTACACGCCTGACGAGATGCAGTGAAATATGCCAGGCAATAAATCGTGCAACATGTTAAGTGCAACTTGTTAGCCTGTGGATGGTGCAAGTATGAGATTGCACAACCAAAATGCAACGACCACACAGAATCAATTATTTGTTGCACAACCACTGGGAAATTGTTCTATTTATATACACACGTCATTAACCGCTATTTAAAATGGACACGCTTATCGGAGCGGTGCTTTTTTTTTTTTTTTGCGATGTTTAATTTATTCCCACGAGCTTGTGTGATTGTAGTGTGTGGGGGTGTAGATGGTATACAACTTCCATAGTGAAGCACTGTTTTTTTTTTTTAACTGGAGCACCAAATACGCTGGGGGGGGGGGGGGGGGTGGACTTTAACTGGTAGGTCAGAAAACGGAAAGCGTTTAGCGCAAGAGGGAAATGTTAACACGAGAGATTTACTAGCTCAAGAGGGAATTCTCTCTCTCTCTCTCTCTCTCTCTCTCTCTCTCTCTCTCTCTCTCTCTCTCTCTCTCTCTCTCTCTCTCTCTCTCTCTCTCTCTCTCTCTCTCTCTCTCTCTCTCTCTCTCTCTCTCTCTCTCTCTCTCTCTCACACAAAAGTAGCAACACATAGACCAGACTAGAGTAATAACACACATAGACTAGAGCAAAGACTAGAGTAGTGACGCGCATAGACTAGAGTTGTAACTCGCATATACTAGAGTAGTAACACACATAGACTAGAGTAGTAACACACATAGAGTAGATATAGTGCGGGATTTGCGAACAGGGAAAAGGTTAAACAGGAACAATAAACTCTATACAGAGAGACCAGTTCTGGTGGCATATGACAATACTAATCGTTAGATAAATACGCAAACTATTCATAGACGTAACATGGATAATATTAAACTGGAGCAAACTGTTTGAAGGGATTTCAGTTCTATACGAAAGTACAAAGTTCATGTCTGCTTCGGGTTTAACAGTATACATGATACCGTAAACATATACATTTTCAAGAGCGTTTCCACTGTAGTTATAGTGCTTATCGGGTTCCACACATCATGAATTAATCGTCACTTTAGTTTCTATCGTTGTGGGACTTGCGTTCTAAGGGACATAATCAATTTTTTGTAGTGGCATCTACGGTTGTTTACCTTGTCGTTGATGTGCTTTCTCTGTCAGTGTGATACCCATGCTACATCCGACTAAATCCAGGGTTGGACTCTACACGAGGCTGTAATGAGCACTTTTCTCAAGCACATTTAGTAGCTCTCTTCATACTTCCTTTCAGATAATTCTGATTTATATATATTTTTGTTCTTTTTGTTTTGCCTGTCAGGTCTTCAGTCAGATATGACTTAGTTACCATATAAAAGTAGACGGTACTGCGTGCTTTCTGTTGGCGCCGAATGCTCGGCGGCGCTCACCAACCTCACACCTCACATAGTGCCAACGACTTTGGGCGGAAGAGCACAAATGGGAGAGCACAAGCCTTATCATAGTACGAGGAAATGCACCCTAATGACTAAATGTCATAGCAGGGCAGACAGGGCCCAAAGCCTTGGTAGGCAACTGGTCTAGGATCAAAACTCTGACAGACAGACAGTAAGAGAATTGCTTTGCTGATTCAACAGCTTCTGCAGCTTGTCTTCTACCAGATGTATTGGTGTTACTTTTCCTTTCACCTGCCCAATTCTTAACCCTTGAAAATAAAGTTTGTTTGTTCATTCTGGTATACACTAGGCAGGCAGAGAAATATTATGCTGCATGGGCAATACATGGTCTCAATTCTGCCCAGGCTTTGTGCAGTAAAGAGGTATAATTCCATCCCTGGTCCATGTTATGGGTTGTAATTATACGTTTTTGTTAAGCACAGTGGAACAGTCTGTCAAGACAGCAAGGTGCCAGTATAACAGTCTGTCAAGACAGCAAGGTGCCAGTATAACAGTCTGTCAAGACAGCAAGGTGCCAGTATAACAGTCTGTCAAGACAGCAAGGTGCCAGTATAACAGTCTGTCAAGACAGCAAGGTGCCAGTATAACAGTCTGTCAAGACAGTAAGGTGCCAGTATAACAGTCTGTCAAGACAGCAAGGTGCCAGTATAATAGTATTCTTTTGAATGCTGTAATGTAAATTCTGAGGCTTGTGTGTAATGTCCGGTTTATGTTGTGTGCTCTAGCTCCGTGGACACAGGATACTCTTACACACACGGCATCCTACAGATGATTGGGTTCAAGGAGTTTCACGACTACCTGCAGCTGTCACTGGAGGACAGGGCCACCGAGCACGGGCAGAACTTGCTGCAGCAAGGTAAGCACCTCTATTGAAAGTATATTGTTAGCCATGGCAGTGGTTGGAAATCACATTTAAGCAAAGTTTTATTTAGATCCTTATTCCATGACGGACTCATCAGTACAAACAAATTGATCAATTAAACAAAAACATTAGCAATGAGGAAAGTGTTAGGTATCTTCTTCTTCTGTGTTCATCCAGCATGTTTTTTTAGAATAATTGTCTTGTGCCTGTTTACAGCACAGCTGTGATATTGGAACCTTTCGGCCGACACATCCGACTTCTTCAGGCATTTATTGTCCGGGTTAACTTCCCGGGAAGTGTTAGTTATATGCACACGAGACAAGGGCAGTAAGCCAAGCCATGAAACATCTGACAACAGAAATGTGGTTTCCAAGAACAGTGCAAATATAGACAGACAGAAAGTTCTTCATGAACCAGACAACCACATATTGATTTGAGGTTAGATGTAACAATTTGTTGGCATGTCATGTGGAGAAATAAAATATAAAACTTAGTGATAGCTGTGATAGCTGACAGAACTTTATGGGGTGAGAGCAAGAGTGAGCACTTGGATGGCTTGGCTAAATGACATACGAGGGTAGGTCAGAAAGTTTTGCACTACAATTATTATCTCTTTAACCGTTAATAACATACAGATGAAATTTAGTTACAATGTTCATACACATATGCAGCACTTGGATGGCTTGGCTAAATGACATACGAGGGTAGGTCAGAAAGTTGTGCACTACAATTATTATCTCTTTAACCGTTAATAACATACAGATGAAATTTAGTTACAGTGTTCATACACATGTGCAGCACTTGGATGGCTTGGCTAAATGACATACGAGGGTAGGTCAGAAAGTTGTGCACTACAATTATTATCTCTTTAACCGTTAATAACATACAGATGAAATTTAGTTACAATGTTCATACACATATGCAGCACTTGGATGGCTTGGCTAAATGACATACGAGGGTAGGTCAGAAAGTTGTGCACTACAATTATTATCTCTTTAACCGTTAATAACATACAGATGAAATTTAGTTACAATGTTCATACACATGTGCAGCACTTGGATGGCTTGGCTAAATGACATACGAGGGTAGGTCAGAAAGTTTTGCACTACAATTATTATCTCTTTAACCGTTAATAACATACAGATGAAATTTAGTTACAATGTTCATACACATGTGCAGCAAACATTTCTACTTCTCAACATAATCCCCATCAACTTTAAGGGCTTTACGTTGTTTTAAAACATGAGCATGTATCCCAGGCCTGTGCCACATTTTGTCCAGTTGTAAGGTGGATGGGGCCGTACATCCCACAACATTTTCTCGATTGCTGCTCTGGTTTGCACACTTGTGTGAGGACGCAAGTTGTCATGATGGAGAAGTAGTTGCTCTTGATTCTTGTGAGGTCTAACCCTGCACAACAATTGAGTTTTGTGAGTGTTTTGATGTTGTGATGACACTCCACTGTCTGTCTTTTTGTCTCCAGTTCAAAATGATGAACTCACGTTTCATCTCCTGTTGCAATGTTTGGCAAAAAGCATCCCCAGCTGTCTCAAACTGCTGCAACAATTCCAAGCAAATTGTGTTCTTGTAGGCTTATGGTCCTCTGTGAGAACTCCAGGAACCCATCTTGCACAAACCTTTGAATATCCCAGGTTTTTGAAAATTTCAATTGCACTACCTTTCTTATTGAAAGTTGTAGTACAATTGTTGACTTGTGATTCACCTATCTCTGTGAATTAGGATGTCAGCACGTTGCAACATGATCCGGCAGGTGACTGTAGCTAGACATCCAGAGCGCAGCTTATCAGCCAGCTCTACATCTCCACTTGCAGAAATCAAAACTCTGTGCCCAGTGACTAACTGTGCTTCTATTGACTGCAAAAGTGCCACAAACAGTACACACATGTTTGTGAATGTTAACAACGGTTTCTTTCTCTGCAATCAAAATTTCTTATAACAATCTTCTGCTTGTAGCGTATGTCATTAATATCTGCCATTTCAAAGATTTTGTGTTGCAGTTTGAATTGGTTTACAGAGGTGAAATTTGGTATACACTTTCAAGAGATTATAAACTTACATAGGTTCAAATTTATTGCTTTATTTTTATTATTAGCTGAGATAATAATTGTGCTGTATAACTTTCTGACCTACCCTTGTAGTTGGGACAAGAACACAGACCAGATCTGAAACTAGGTTAGTGAGGCAAAACTAATATTTTAAATCCCCTAAGCAGGAAACCTGTTATGGGCCTGTTATGTGCTAGGACCATTAAATGTTTAGGCCTGAGTTCATAGAGGAATATGTGGCTAGTCTGTCTCCCTTATTGTGAGCAGCAAGCCCATGAATCGAACCCTCATCCAATTGCACTCATGCCATTATCAGCGCAGTTTCCTAACCGTTATACTGCGCCTGCTATGAGACACTATAAACTGTCGTTACTGCATCTACTACCTTGTGGTGTAGGACAAGGGGGTCTTGAGCCTGAGGTATTCAGGCTGCCTGGATATGGCAGTCACTGCAAACTCCAGGTTAGGATTTTCTTTTTCCCCTGACAGAAAAAAAAAATTCATCACCTAAAGATTCAAAACTGGGACTCCCAAGTGGGAACCCGACATTATAGTCACATGGGCAGATGCTCCTTCAATGATATAACATGGCAGATGATGATGGTGGTACCAGTAAGATTACCATTTTTTGCTCTTTGCTTGCTTTGAACTCAAGCGTAGTCTATACTCACTGCTTCTAGTAGTGATGGACTGAATTTTGCGTGTGGATTTGCTTTCCCTATTAAGTGTCCTTCGCCATGAGGCGAACCCACTGACTTCAAAAGTACTCGTAATTAACATTCCCAAGTCAAGAACGATAGGTCAAAATTTTAACTGTCCGGTGTAGGGGTTGTACCCCCTTACCTCAGCACCATCACATTGGATGTTTAAGAACACGCGTTCTTATCTATTTGACCATGCGGACCTACAAATTGCCATATGAATAATGCATTTGTTAGCAGATTACTTTGTGAACATTTCAACATGATTTATTACAGTGAAAGATAACTTTGAGCTAAATTTAATATTGTTGACAGGAGTGTTGGATCTCAAACAGGCAACAAGGCAATATGCTCGTAAGCAGGTTCGATGGATCACTAACCGATTCTGTAATCGTAAGTTAAACTTGTTAAAACTGATCACAAAACCATGCTGTGTATGTGTGAGAAAGGTGTGAGAGAGAGGTATGTGAGAGACTGAGTCTGAAGGATGAGGTACTGTGATAACAATGAGCTGTTTGTTGTGTGTTAGTGGTTATTCTGCTAGCTTACTATGACAAATTCTCTTATTGTAAGTTAGGGATTTTGTGCCATTCATTATCTAATGGGATCATCATTGTGGTCTAGTGATTAGTGACCCAACTGCATCAGATAGGTGCTTGAGATTCGAGAACATCAGATTGTGATTTTCACCATGTCAGCCTTCGTGTTATGTGCTGTTGAAATATCGCTAATTTAGACCTAACATGGCAGCTATAAAAATGCTGTAATGGCACTTACACTTGGTTGTATTTTTTATGTGAAATGTGTACCAGCAGAAATGTGGTTTCTGAGAAAAATGCAAAAATGGCAAATCTTTCAAGAACCAGATAACAACATATATTTCCCCGTTGATATCGGCGATTATGCTTGACCACATCTCGCAACCTCTTATATATCAGTTTATGTGCTGACACCTTTCCGTGTCACGGCGAAAGGCTGTCAGCCATCTTGTCTACCTCTTTCCATAAAAGGGATCTAAAGGCCAGTGAATCGACCTCATTGCACTGGGTTCTATCCCATGTGGTTTGTTCTTTCCGCAGAGCCGCCCGCCATAAGCATCGCACAGAACACAGACTCCATAGCTCCAGCGATGATTCCTGGTGCCCCTGAAAAATGTGCACAACTAAATTTAATAGTCTAGATATTAATTCACATGTAAATTGAATAGTCTAGAAATCAAAGGGCACATTCTTATAGCTTGAGGCAAGTGTTTGTCAACTTTTTCCATAGTTTCCTAGTAATTTTGTGTTTCTCTTATGCGAGTAAGGACTGCCTCTTGTTTGTGATCAAGCATAGTCTTTGTATCTTAGCCTCTTTCAAATCATATGCATGCATGTATGCACATATATAATAGCACGCAGTCTCCAGTAGGCTTGTCAGTAGTCAAGCCATCAGTGATAAAACAGCAGACTTCTATTGACATTGCTACCATGCCAAACATGGATGCTATCTACACACAGGAGGAAACTCAGCACATGTGAAAGGACGTGTTTGAGGAAAATCTGCTGGCTTCACTAGAAGAGGCAAAACTAGACATTATGTTATAAATATCAAGCACCACACTGGTTTTGGATTTAGAAGCGACAAGTACAGGGTTTCTGATATTGTGAGATAATGAAGCCCAGATGTATAGCTAAAGACAAAGAATATGGATAGATTGTATCAAGGGTGTAAAATAAAAACTACACAATGGATGGGGCACTACATTTGTCTCAAGATGACTTAACGATACCCGTTGATAAGATTTTATGCTTGAAGTTGGTTAATATTAACAACATTATTATTTCTTTACCTTTTCAGGTCCAGGAGAAAATGTTCCCCCCATTTATTCAGTGGACGCAACCGACTTAACACAGTGGGAACAAGACAGCGGAAGAGGCTATTGAAGTAGTCAGGGCTTATATTGCTGTATGAAACTTTTCATTGTCTAACACTTTGTAGCTACGTAAATTAATTAGCGATTTGTAGATACATGTTTGTCATGTTATACAGGATGGCGCAGGTGATCATGTTTCTACAGAGCTATCATGTCCTTTCACTAACCCATACATACAGCATTTATACCCTTTGTGGTCTCTAACAGTCTCAATATTCCAACAGTCTCGGTACTCCCAATTGTCAGTTCAAGCCCAGCTGTAGGTGTTCATGCATCTCCACAGATCTCCGTTCCTGTTTTATATCAATCGTTATTCCACCATGACAATCTCAGACCATCCAGCATTTCTCTTGGCCTCTTCTGCTGCTGATCTTTCTAGTCGTTACAATATTTTCCAATGCCTCTCTTTTCATCACACAACTAAAGTCTTATGGTTGAATATAATGTTTTAATTTTATTAGCACTTTCCTGACAATTGTTGTTAGTTATTCAGGCAGTTCAAGGCATTTGCAACATTCATCTCCAAAATCAAATCTGTTTCTTCCAAGTTTTCCCTGTCTTCATATTCACTGCTGTCTTGGAATATGGATGAACTAAGTAGGAATTGCTTGGAACCAATGGAGATGTGGTTTTTCATAGCATTAGTAATAAATAATGCCCTTATATGGATAGTGATCTATCTTTGAGAATATCTCTCTGAACCGCATGTCCAATGGCCTTCTCCTTCGCTGTCCTTTGAAATCTCAGCATCCTTTGTGGCCTCTTTTGGTGGCCTTTTCTTGGTCTGTATTCATGCCCATTGCCTTAATGCATACACTGTGGTACAAACAAAAGCTAAACTGGTAAAAAATGGCCCATTGACCCCTGGAATATGTAACAGATTAAGGCGATGTAACTCAGAAAAAATTAAATTCTATATTTAATTTCTATGTTCTGATATGGTATAGGGTTTGATACTGAAGACATCTAATCTATAAAAACTGTCAAATTGACTATGCACATAAATAGACCTTTTACATTGTGACAGAAAATTTTAATGATATCACTTGGCATTTTTTTCGTCATATTTTTAAAATGTTAACATTTTCCTTGGCAATTTTTTTTGACTGCTGCACAAAAACTCTGCGGCGAAGGGGTTACGGACGCAATCTCGCATACCCGCATTCGAAACACAGCTGCAGGAGATTTGGCACCAGACCGCCTAGTGTTGGTTTTTTTACTAAATGGTATGGGAGCCGGTCGTTCAGAAAGCAATGGCAAACTACTGGACGTAAACTTGCCAAGAGATCACAACAGCAAAAAATGCAGGTGTTGACTGTGGCTGTCCTCTAAAGAATATGCACTAACTGTTAAAAAACTAAATCTTAGTTTCACAAATGCTCTTTACATAATGTAAGTAATACAATGAAGAATAAGTGTACTAAGTTTTGTTATAATCTAGCAAACAGTTTTTGAGAAACAATGTACCAAAGTTAAACAACAAAACTGGCAAATTGATAAAACAGGAAAAGTGGATTATTTTCATGTCTTGTTTTTATACTACTAAAGTTATCTTAATGCTCTAATAACTTATTTTACACAGAAAAACAGTTTCTTACAGTACATGACAATTAGAACAATCCTGCTGCATATGCAGGGCAGGCATGCAACTCCTCTTGTCTCTTCAGTTTGGCCACTCGTACACTGTCGCATCTCTTAGTTTGCTTGTCCTTCAGATCTTCTAACTTTGAATATAATTTATTCACTTTGTTGTGAAATGTTTTGTGATGAAGATCTTGCAGGTTCATATTTTTACAAAAATTATTGAATGTTGTTGCACCCATTCCACAAACTAATGCAGAATAAACAGACTGGCTGTTGATGGCAAAAGATCTATCCCCATCATTACTTCACGCAGCTAGGGATCTTCCATAAATTACTTCTGCACAACAAGAGCAGTAAAATTCTGCATGCACAGCTAATCTTTGGCTTTCTTACTGTCAGTTTTCAAAATGAGACTAGTATTTTTACATACTGGACAACATAACATTTTGATGAATTCATCAGTTTCTGAACAATCAACTACTGCTCTGTGTTCCAGTCTTTGGTATACATTGTCATAAACATAAATATACTTGTTTCTAGAGGATGTCATATATTCTTACATATCTCTTTTAAATTGGCTTCAGATTTTTTTCTGCAATAAAAGACAACTTTGAGAAGAACACAAAGGTACAGAATTATTCAGATTCACTGTCAAAAGCCCAGTGAGACTTGGAAATGGCAAGTGCTGTTTAGCTGGGTAACTTTCAGAATTTTCTATAATGTTTATGACGTTCTGGTAGACTTTTCCGTGCTTAGAGCATTTGCCAGTTGTAGACTACGAGATTTCTAATGTTGAGCAGCTGACTGGACGGTAAATTTCTTGGGACGAGGCATTTTTCAAATCAGCGTGTCAAGCGGTTGCCAGCGCAAATAGATAAAAACTGCCATCTTGGATAGAAATTGGATACTCACGTGATCAGTTTCAACCAACGGGAATTGCGCATTGCTTATGCTAATGAGTAAGGTCCATATATGGAAGTTTCCAGAAGATTGTTGGCATGAATAAACAAGCTTTCTATCGGAAAGTTGACATTCCATGATCCCAAAGATTCCCAGACATTAAAGGGGGTATAACAATTACAACGGTGTATGATACATAGTTATCTCTTTGCGCAAATACTGTTGCTATGGTTTGAAAAATGTCATTTCATAAAAATTTCAATAACAATTCAATAACAATTTGACACCTAGAGTTGTTAAGTTAAATATGAATATTGCATTAAAATAACGTGTTTTTTTTTTACGCAAAAGCTAGTATTGAATCTGATAGAAGACATGCTACGGTGTGTAAAAAGGAACAATTCCAAAAATAACCTATCTGACCCAATTTCATTTTGTCTGTGACCTGCACATCGCCTTAATTAGGTTGGGAGCATTACAGGAATTTATTTAATATATAGGCAATAGTTGTAATGGTGAAATAGAGACTCATTTTATGAATTTCTTAGACAAGATCCATTGCACAAAATGCTCTTCACTTGATGGAGTGCTTGTCTTGCTTACTCTATTTGTATTACTCAAAGCAGTTAGTGTAAGTAAACATACTTAGTAAAATAGATTATATTACTTGTGCCAGTTTTAACAAAGGGACAGTTTGAGCTTTCTGGTAGATCTATCACATGTCCTTTCTGGGCCACTTTTTTCACCATGAACCACACTTCGCCCAGTGCTGACATAGCCCAACATGGCTCCTGACATAGCCCAACATGGCTCCTGACGTAGCCCAACATGGCTCCTGACATAGCCCAACATGGCTCCTGTCAAACCCCATTAATCATTGTGAAGACTTTATATTATAATCTTGGGAAGTTTATTTTTTTTTCTCTTTTTGCGCTTGCTCGCTTTGACTCAAACATTGTCCATACACACTACTTTTAGTAGTGCTGGGCTGAATTTTGCGTGTGGATTAGCTTTCCCTATTAACAATGTCCCTCGCCATCAGGCGAACCCACTCCGACTACGGGGGTGCTTGTAATTTACTTCCCCAAGTCAAGGACAAGATAGTCCAACTGTCCGGTGTAGGGGCTGAACTCCTTATCTTGTCATCAGCACTCCGTATGTTTAAGAACACATGTTCTTATCCATTCAGCAATGTTGACTTCTGGTTTCTTTCAATCTTGGGAAGTTGATTTATTCTTCGCATGCTCGTAGATACTAATCTGTTGAAAGTGGCAGTTAGTTTGAGGTTAGTGGTAGTTTCTCTCTGTTAAAAGCCAGTGCAAGCCAAGAATGACTTCTCCGTCTGCATTTTTAACTCTTGCAGTAAATCTCTGGCTGTCATAGTGATGGTAAGTTGGTTAGCGTGCCCACTTATTGAGTCTAGTCCTGGTTCAGTTCCCAGCAATAGCAGGAATGACTTTCTAACCGGTTGGCCTAGTCTCAAAGTATTAGATAATTCTCAGAATTGTTAGTTTACAAAAGGAGGGGAATGGAACTGGCTAGCCTACCTCAGATCACTGTAATCTAGATTATGACCTAGCCCGTCACACTTCAATGACAGTTCCTTACTGTAAACCCTTCAGCTTGCGAAGCTCTGGTTGTGTAGTTGAAACTTGTTCCGCATTGATAGTTAGAGGATAGTGAAGTTAATGCATCTTCTCTTTTCTCAGGGAGAGGTGCCCATCAAAGCCCCAGAGATGAGAGTCCCTAAAGTGGGTGCTCAGTTAGTGAGGAATGTTTGTGATCTGTGTGGGGGACGGGTCTTCCTACACCTGCATGAGTGGACAGGTAAGCCAAATTTGTCATTGTCAATTTATGTTAGGGAGAGTTGCAGGTGGTTGTCATTTTATATTAGGGAAAGTTGCAGGTGGTATGCCATTTTATGTTAGAGAGAGTTGCAGGTGGTTAAGCCATTTTATGTTAGAGTTGCAGGTGATTATGCCATTTTATGTTAGAAGTTGCAGGTGATTATGCCATTTTATGTTAGAGTTGCAGGTGATTATGCCATTTTATGTTAGAGTTGCAGGTGATTATGCCATTTTATGTTAGAGTTGCAGGTGATTATGCCATTTTATGTTAGAGAGAGTTGCAGGTGGTTATGCCATTTTATGTTAAGAGTTGCAGGTGGTTATGCCATTTTATGTTAGAGTTGCAGGTGATTATGCCATTTTATGTTAGAGAGAGTTGCAGGTGGTTAATCCATTTTATGTTAGAGTTGCAGGTGATTATGCCATTTTATGTTAGAGTTAAAGGTGATTATGCCATTTTATGTTAGGGAAAGTTGCAGGTGGTTATAAATATATATGGAAATAAAATCCTTTGCAAGCGACAGAGGTCAACCGATGAGCACATTTGTTGTGCAGAAGCAGAGAGTCTTTAGACACATCCTGCATTGGAACCATTTCCAAATCATGTGTGGGAAGCTCAAAACCAGTCGAAGGGGAGAGCAGTTTTGATGAGTGATCATGAGTTAAAAACACAAGTGATATAAGATTTGTTACAGTAAAATATTGTGGTTGCCCTTGTTACCTGCTACAAACACATAACATTTGTTACAGTAAAATATTGTGGTTGCCCTTGTTACCTGCTACAGACACATAACATTTGTTACAGTAAAATATTGTGGCTACCTTGTTACTGCTACAAACACATAACATTTGTTACAGTAAAATATTGCGGCTACCTTGTTACTGCTACAAACACAACATTTGTTACAGTAAAATAGTGTGGCTACCTTGTTACTGCTACAAACACATAACATTTGTTACAGTAAAATAATGTGGCTACCTTGTTACTGCTACAAACACAACATTTGTTACAGTAAAATATTGTGGTTGCCCTTGTTACTGCTACAAACACATAACATTTGTTACAGTAAAATATTGTGGCTACCTTGTTACTGCTACAAACACATAACATTTGTTATAGTAAAATATTGTGGCTACCTTGTTACTGCTACAAACACATAACATTTGTTACAGTAAAATATTGTGGTTGCCCTTGTTACTGCTACAAACACATAACATTTGTTACAGTAAAATATTGTGGCTACCTTGTTACTGCTACAAACACGTGACATTTGTTAAAGTAAAATAATGTGGTTACCTTTGTTACCTGCTAAAAACACATGTAATATTACATTTGTTATAGTAAAAGGTTATGGCTACCATGTTACCTGCTTCAAACACATAAAATTTGTTACAGTAAAATGTTGTGGCTGCCTTGTTAGCTGCTAAAAACACATATGTAACATTTGTTACAGTAAACTGGTTACTTTGTTTGCCAGCCAAAAACACACGATATACCATTTGTAACAGTAAAATGTTGTGGTTACCTTGTTACCTGCTACAAACACGTGTAATATACCATGTGTTACAGTAACATATTGTGTTTACCCTGTTTAAAAGTGCTAGTGTCTTATGCTGGTATTTTTGTCTTGTCTACAGACCACCTGCATAGCAAGAAGCATAAGCACAATGTGAAAATGCTGGCAACACAAAGAAAGCAGCTGTCACAGTTGCTGTCAGCAAGAGAAGTACAGTTGAAACAGATGGCAGAGTCTTCCAACACAGCCAGCGGAGAAGCCGAAGGATCTTCACCAGATGATAGTTTATGTTCTGCATTGTTGTGATATTTGTGTGTATTATAACTAGGGTCTGGTAGTATTGCTCACTCATGGTGCTGCTATTGCATAGTAGTTTGTGCATTTTACCTACAATGGTTCAATACTGCCAAGTGCCATTGGCGACTACAGTGGCATGCCTCTACTGTGAATAATTTAGTTTGTTTTGATATAGTGTAAATTATTTTAGTTACCTAATTCTTAGTATGTGGTGAGACATGGACGTGTCTTTTCATGTTGTAGATTGTATCTTGATAAATACATGTTTATAAAGTTAGAACTGGCCAGCTGCATTAATTGCACAAACAGTCAACAGCTGTACATTGTATATATGGCCACATTGGCTCTATCATTGAAAATGCCAGATAATATATTATACAAAGTAATGTTATGGCAGTCTGTATGTGGCCACGGTTGCTCTATCATTGAAAATGCCAGAAAACATATTATACAAAGTAATATTATGCCTGGCCTAGCGGTTAGCGACTTTCTTCGTAATCCCATTTATCCACGTGAGCAAACGCAGCTACGCAAGATTCAGTAGTGGTTCTCACCGCGCCCATTACTTATGGGCTATGTGAGCCGGCTGCTCAGAAAGCAGTGACAAACTACTGAGCGTAACCTTGCCAAGAAATCAACAAAAGTGGTAAAATGCTGGTGTTGATAGTGATATCCTGTAATAGGATGTGCGAAAAAAAAATGTTATGGTAGTCTGTATATGGCCGCAGAGGTTAATGCCCTTGGATTTGAACTCCTGGTGCGTTATGGTGGGATAGTGCAATCGTTCCCTACACCGGTGCGTTATGGTGGGGTAGTGGGATCGTTCCCTACACCGGTGCATTATGGTGGGGTAGTGCAATCGTTCCCTACACCGGTGCGTTATGGTGGGGTAGTGGGATCGTTCCCTACACCGGTGCGTATGTTTGACTTTAACATTGACTTCCTGCTCAGAAAGCAATGGCAAACTACTGAACATAATGTTGTCTAGAATATCATCCTAGGGTTGGGCTTGATCACAACATCCTGCAAAGGACATCCACATTGTTGTAATATTGTGGAAGTCAAGGATGGGTCGTACATCTGAATTGTTGTAATATTGTGGAAGTCAAGGATGGGTCGTACATCTGAATTGTTGTAATATTGTGGAAGTCAAGGATGGGTCGTACATCTGAATTGTTGTAATATTGTGGAAGTCAAGGGGATGGGTTGTACATCTGAATTGTTGTAATATTGTGGAAGTCAAGGGATGGGTCGTACATCTGAATTGTTGTAATATTGTGGAAGTCAAGGATGGGTCGTACATCTGAATTGTTGTAATATTGTGGAAGTCAAGGATGGGTCGTACATCTGAATTGTTGTAATATTGTGGAAGTCAAGGATGGGTCGTACATCTGAATTGTTGTAATATTGTGGAAGTCAAGGGGATGGGTTGTACATCTGAATTGTTGTAATATTGTGGAAGTCAAGGGATGGGTCGTACATCTGAATTGTTGTAATATTGTGGAAGTCAAGGGGATGGGTCGTATATCTGAATTGTTGTAATATTGTGGAAGTCAAGGATGGGTCATTCATCTGAATTGTTGTAATATTGTGGAAGTCAAGGATGGAACGTACATCTGAATTGTTGTAATATTGTGGAAGTCAAGGATGGGTGTACATCTAAATTGTTGTAATATTGTGGAAGTCAAGGGATGGGTCGTACATCTGAATTGTTGTAATATTGTGGAAGTCAAGGGGATGGGTCGTACATCTGAATTGTTGTAATATTGTGGAATTCAAAGATGGGTCGTACATCTGAATTGTAATATTGTGGAAGTCAAAGGATGGGTCGTACATCTAAGTTGTCTTCTTCTGCGTTCGTCTGAAATGTTTGTTTTGGGCGTAATTGCATTGTGCCTGTTTACGGCATAGCTGTGATATTTGCACCTTTTGGCCAACATGTCCAACTTCTCCTGGCACTTTTTGAGCAGGTTAACTTTCCTGGAAAATCTGAATTGGAAAAGCGACATGTTCGAAATCCTCATACTAGTCTTTAGACTCAATAAGCTGACTTGTTATGATGCATTGTATGGTACTGGTTTGTATTGGTTCTATATTATTTATACATATATCTCTAAACTATCTCTTTTGCAATGTGACTAATAACATAGTCTCTTCTTCATGTCTCAACTTTGCTAAGGCAAAATGATGTAGGTAATATTAAATAGCAGTTTCTTTTGTTTCCAGAAGATTCTTCATTTTTGAGTTTCTTTAAACAAAGCAGATTTGTGTTGGGGTATTGTTGCATGATAAGATCATAAAAAATGGTCTGGAGCGATTGGTGCGGCAGGGAGTGACCAAAGGATCTGGCAGGTAGACACCATTCCATGGAAAGGCTAGGCAAAGAATCAGATTGCAACTGGTGCCATTTGTATTTGGGGGGCCTTTTCTGGCTGATGTAGACGAAGCATGTGTGGGAATGAGCTGAGTACTCTCAGTAGATGGAGCATGTGTGGGAATGACCTGAGTACTCTCAGTAGATGGAGCATGTGTGGGAATGATGTGAGTACTCTCAGTAGATGGAGCATGTGTGGGAATGACCTGAGTGCTCTCAGTAGATGGAGCATGTGTGGGAATGACGTGAGTACTCTCAGTAGATGGAGCATGTGTGGGAATGACCTGAGTACTCTCAGTAGATGGAGCATGTGTGGGAATGACCTGAGTGCTCTCAGTAGATGGAGCATGTGTGGGAATGAGCTGAGTACTCTCAGTAGATGGAGCATGTGTGGGAATGACCTGAGTGCTCTCAGTAGATGGAGCATGTGTGAGAATGACCTGAGTACTCTCAGTAGATGGAGCATGTGTGGGAATGACCTGAGTACTCTCAGTAGATGGAGCATGTGTGGGAATGACCTGAGTACTCTCAGTAGATGGAGCATGTGTGGGAATGAGCTGAGTGCTCTCAGTAGATGGAGCATGTGTGAGAATGACCTGAGTGCTCTCAGTAGATGGAGCATGTGTGGGAATGAGCTGAGTGCTCTCAGTAGATGGAGCATGTGTGGGAATGACCTGAGTGCTCTCAGTAGATGGAGCATGTGTGAGAATGACCTGAGTACTCTCAGTAGATGGAGCATGTGTGGGAATGACCTGAGTGCTCTCAGTAGATGGAGCATGTGTGGGAATGACGTGAGTACTCTCAGTAGATGGAGCATGTGTGGGAATGAGCTGAGTGCTCTCAGTAGATGGAGCATGTGTGAGAATGACCTGAGTGCTCTCAGTAGATGGAGCATGTGTGGGAATGACCTGAGTACTCTCAGTAGATGGAGCATGTGTGGGAATGACCTGAGTACTCTCAGTAGATGGAGCATGTGTGGGAATGACCTGAGTACTCTCAGTAGATGGAGCATGTGTGGTAATGAGCTGAGTACTCTCAGTAGATGGAGCATGTGTGGGAATGACCTGAGTGCTCTCAGTAGATGGAGCATGTGTGGGAATGAGCTGAGTACTCTCAGTAGATGGAGCATGTGTGGGAATGAGCTGAGTGCTCTCAGTAGATGGAGCATGTGTGGGAATGACCTGAGTACTCTCAGTAGATGGAGCATGTGTGGGAATGTCCTGATTGCTCTCAGTAGATGGAGCATGTGTGGGAATGACCTGAGTGCTTTCAGTAGATGGAGCATGTGTGAGAATGTCCTGATTGCTCTCAGTAGATGGAGCATGTGTGGGAATGTCCTGATTGCTCTCAGTAGATGGAGCATGTGTGGGAATGTCCTGATTGCTCTCAGTAGATGGAGCATGTGTGGGAATGTCCTGATTGCTCTCAGTAGATGGAGCATGTGTGGGAATGTCCTGAGTGCTTTCAGTAGATGGAGCATGTGCGGGAATGACCTGAGTGCTCTCAGTAGATGGAGCATGTGTGGGAATGTCCTGATTGCTCTCAGTACATGGAGCATGTGTGGGAATGACCCGAGTACTCTCAGTAGATGGGGCATGTGTGGGAATGACCTGAGTGCTCTCCGTAGATGGAGCATGTGTGGGAATGACCTGGGTGCTCTCAGTAGATGGAGCATGTGTGGGAATGACCTGAGTGCTCTCAGTAGATGGAGCATGTGTGGGAATGACCTGAGTGCTCTCAGTAGATGGAGCATGTGTTGGAATGACTTGAGTGCTCTCAGTAGATGGAGCATGTGTTGGAATGACCTGAGTGCTCTCAGTAGATGGAGCATGTGTGGGAATGACCTGAGTGCTCTCAGTAGATGGAGCATGTATTGGAATGACCTGAGTGCTCTCAGTAGATGGAGCATGTGTGGGAATGACCTGAGTACTCTCAGTAGATGGAGCATGTGTGGGAATGACCTGAGTGCTCTCAGTCAGTTCTGGACTTGGCTCAGATTTGTCATACTCTGTCCAGTACTCCTGTTGTTTTGTTTGTTTCATGTGATGGACACCTTTTGTTATTTCAGCCTGTGTGCTGGTCTTGATGCTTTCTATGCATTCCGTTGTAAAGCTGTCATGTGTCGGTCTAATGCCATGTCTATCTGCATTTATTGATCTCTGCATACTTGGTTGTTTGTTGTTGTTGCTGTCTCTCCCTCTCTTACCCAATATTTTGTCTTCTAGTATAGAAATATTTGGCTAGCACACCATGTACTCACTGTGCCTCATGTTCTGTAACAGGGTCCTGCTTTATGCTTGTTTGTTTGTTCATGTCTCAGAATGTGATGAAACCACGAAAGCCTTTGCTTTTGTATTACTGTAAAATATCTTCTTTGTTCATGTCTGTTATCAAGTCATGGACACTTCCCCAAACTTGAGCTGTATTGGGTACATGGTGCTAGACCCATATTTATAGACCAGATGGCATTCGATGGATGATATAAATATCAAGCCGGCCGCCTTTACTTCTCACAACATTTCCTGGTTCCCATTTCAGTCTGACCCAGTCTCAGAGCCCAGGTACATTTTTAAGATCTTGACTTAAATGTGCATCTTCAGCCTTATTTTGTGTATGCTTTTTAACCTTATACCATTTTGTGTTGAAGCTGTTTTGCTAGAACTGCAAGAACAGTGGTTCTCAACCAGTGTGGGGAATTCCCCCCAAGGGGAATTTTAGGGTTTCCAAGGGTCAGACCTCAGATTGACAGACTCAAAATGGCTTCAGGCACAATATCTTGGTTTTCTATTTAGCGTTTTGTTTGATGAAGCACAATCTTCTGACATTCTAGTGTCGTGTATTAAGTGACAATTCTTTGACGTTTTAACTGTGTTTAGTGTGTTAATAAAATATTGTGAATATAATAAATGCACCTTTTAAGGCTGACATTTTGGAAAGGGGGGAATTCTTCTTTCATTTGCTGGAAAGGGGGGAATGACATTCTGACATATGGTGAAAGTGTGCATGGGCCAAAAAAGGTTGAGAACCACTGTAGTAGAGGCTCAGTGTTGATGCTGTACTGAGAGGAAAACCATTGGCTCATATATTGATGCCATATTAAGAGAACTATTTGACTTAGTGTTGATGCTACACACTGAGAGGGAGACTACTGTACTTTTAGTGTTGATGCTACACACTGAGAGGAAGACTACTGTACTTTTAGACGTTGATGCTACACACTGAGAGGAAGACTACTGTACTTTTAGTGTTGATGCTACACACTGGGAGGAAGACTACTGTACTTTTAGACGTTGATGCTACACACTGAGAGGAAGACTACTATACTTTTAGTGTTGATGCTACACACTGGGAGGAAGACTACTGTACTTTTAGTGTTGATGCTACACACTGAGAGGAAGACTACTGTACTTTTAGACGTTGATGCTACACACTGAGAGGAAGACTACTGTACTTTTAGTGTTGATGCTGTACTGAGAGGAAGACTACTGTACTTTTAGTGCTGATGCTACACACTGAGAGGAAGACTACTGTACTTTTAGACGTTGATGCTACACACTGAGAGGAAGACTACTGTACTTTTAGTGTTGATGCTGTACTGAGAGGAAGACTACTGTACTTTTAGTGCTGATGCTACACACTGAGAGGAAGACTACTGTACTTTTAGACGTTGATGCTTCACACTGAGAGGAAGACTACTGTACTTTTAGACGTTGATGCTACACACTGAGAGGAAGACTACTGTACTTTTAGACGTTTATGCTGTACTGAGAGGAAAACCACTGGACTGTTAGTGCTGATGCTGGAGTTCATCAGCATCATGCTACACTTCTCTTAAGTGTAGAGAAGTATTAGACAATTAGTGTTGATGCTGGTGTTCTAAAGAACTATCATACTTTTAGTGTAGATGCTGTGTTCAGAAGAGAACTATCGGGCTATTAGTGGGGAGCCATGACAGAGATCACTGGTGCATAAGGTTCAAGACTCGTCCCCAGAACAGGATGAACAGTTTCAAGGATCATATGTATATAATGATACTACTCATCCCCTGATCTCCTAGGTAGTGAGATCGGACACTTACCCATCTCGTATAAGGGTGAAAAACAGGAGGCTCTGTGTGCAAGTTGTGAACACACAAAATCCCACAGCAGTTATAAGTCACAGAGCAGGCCTTCAGGCTGCTGTCCTGGTCAAATTGTTATGCAAGAAAATCTACCCATGGGTAGAGCACGTTACCTTGGATGGAATCTGTCTAGAGGAAGCACACCTGATACATTTCTTCTTCTTCTTCTTCTTCTTCTTCTTCTTCTTCTTCTTCTTCTTCTTCTTCTTCTTCTTCTTCTTCTTCTTCTTCTTCTTCTTCTTCTTCTTCTTCTTCTTCTTCTTCTTCTGCTGCTGCTACTGCTTTTAAAGCATGCCAAATTTTGGCCAACTGACCTTTGAGGTCCATAACTATGTGTGATACATTTCCCTAAAAAGAGGAACGAAGGAGGAGGTGGATAGGAAAACAAATTACCCATATTTTTTTTTTAGAACATCGTGATGACCGGAAGTCAGAGGAAGAGAGGCAGAGGCCAACCAAGAGAAATGATGGTGGGTGGATTGAGACGGTAGCATGGAGGAATATCATCAGCAGAGTTGATCCAGAACACCAAAGACAGATCTGTAGAGAGACACGAATCCCTACGCCAGCTGGCAGGGCACTTGATGATGATGATGGCTCATTGGTTCTATGATGCTAGACCCATATTTGGTAAAGCCATCAGCACTCAGTGGATGTGTGGTCAGTATCATCAGCACTCAGTGGATGTGTGGTCAGTATCATCAGCACTCAGTGGATGTGTGGTCAGTATCATCGGCACTCAGTGGATTTGTGGCCAGTATCATCAGCACTCGGTGGATGTGTGGCCAGTATCATCAGCACTCCCCCTCTGCCGTGCGTCCACCTTGACAAGGTAGAGGAGCTTGTGCGTTCCAATGACCCCAAGAGCTATGCCGACGGTAGCACAGCTACTGGTAGGGTCACCCATGTCGGACAGGTCAAGGGAGAGGGACCAGACGAAGCGACGCACAAACCTGCTGCCTTGTAGGTAGACTGGGGACAGTCAAAGGCTAGGGAAAGCATCCCGAAAAATGATTGTCGAAATCGGATGTACTGAGCCACAGGCTTGACAAAGCAGGTCTACGTAACTTTATCATTTCATGATGCCACAGATGAAAATTAATCGTTATGGTGCTAATCCCGCGAAGTCCCATCAGGACGGTGATAGTGCCGGGCCCCCTGCCTCGAGGGGGTCCACCCATGACTACTGGTGGTCACCTTCCCCTGTGCTGTGGAGTCAAGGCACAGAGGAGTAGGTTAAGAGCTATTGACCAAACACCCCGGACACTCAACATACTACAGTGGAATGCCGAAGGAGTTTATAACAAGAAAGTCTCCTTAACAAATCGTCTTCATAAAGATAGAATAGATGTGGCATGCATTCAAGAGACACACCTCAACGCCAATCACAAATTCTCAGTCAGAGGATATCAGGCCACACGTTTCGACCGCGAAGGACACAAAGGAGGAGTTCTAATACTTACACGAAATACAATACCTTGCAGCGAAGTATCTGTGATCTCTGACAACCAAACGGAAATTATAGGTGTTGACATAATGATAAAGGACGTGAAAATAAGAATTTACAATCTGTATAGCCCGGCAGATAAGGATCTTACACTCTCAAACATGAAAATAACTGACACAAATTGCATTATTGTCGGAGACTTTAATAGCCGTTCAGAAAGATGGGGATACCCAGATACTGACAGAAGAGGAGATGAAGTGGAGGACTGGGAAATAGACTCAAATCTCCATCTACTCAACAAAGCGGATGACACACCGAGCTTCTACTCCAGAAGATGGATTACCACTTCTACTCCAGACTTAGCTTTCTGCACAGGAGACATCCTCCACAAAATCGATCGCCATGTGCTTGATCAATTAGCAGGTAGTGACCACAGACCAATCAAGCTTGTAATGAATATGGAGTATGTTCCACAGGAGCAAAAGCCTTTGCCCCGCTGGAATTACAAACGAGCAGATTGGGACAGATTTGCCATACTAACAGACAAATATTGTGAAAACATAAATACACGATATGGCAACATGAAGCAAATGGTGGAAAGTCTAAACAGAGCAATAATACAGGCGGCCACTGAGTCTATTCCAAGAGGAGCGAGGAAAAATTACAAACCATACTGGACTGAAGAACTACAAATTTTGGAGGACAAAGTTGAAGATGCCAGGAAGACCGCAAAGAGAGAACAAACAACTGAAGCGAACATCTCTCTCAAAGCCATCTCAGCAAAATATAAAAGAACAGTAAATCAAACAACAAGAGATTGTTGGAGGGAAAAAACAGAAAACCTGAATTTTGACAGGGATGGAAACAAACTATGGAAACTAGTGAAAGCCATGAACAATGAAGGACCTAGAAACAAACAAATAACAATTAAACAAGGAAATGCCTTGCTTACAGGAAAGAAGGCTGCAAATGCACTAATGGAACACTATGCCAGTGCAAACCACATTTATATTACAACTGAACAGAAGAAAGCAATCAAAGATAAACAGATACATCATTGTAATACAGAGACAGCAGCTGAATATATGATGGCAAATCTAACAATGGAAGAAATGGAACAGGCAATGAATACCCTAAAAAAGAAGAAATCACCAGGAAAGGATGGAATCACAAATGAAATGCTAATAGGACTAGGCACTAAGGCAAAAAAGAAACTACTAGCAGTCCTAAATTACAGCTGGAAGAGAGGAATAGTCCCACAGGCATGGAAGGAAGCTATACTAATACCAGTCCCAAAGAAAGGAAAAGACCTGGAAGAACCAAATGGCTATCGACCTATCAGTCTACTTAGCTGTGTAGGAAAATTAATGGAACGCATTATCAATGGCAGGCTAACATGGCATCTGGAAGAAAACCAACTCTTAACACCACACCAAGCAGGATTCAGAAAGTACAGATCAACTGAAGATCAAATAACCTATATAGCTCAGGAAATAGAGGATGCCTTCCAAGAGAAAAAGCACACACTAGCGGTCTGGATAGATTTAGAAAAAGCATTTGATAAACTATGGAAGGAAGGACTGAAAGTAAAACTGCAAAAAATGCATGTTTGTGGGAAAATGTACAAATGGATCAGCCACTACCTTGAGAACAGAACTGCCAGGACAAAAGTACAAGGACAAACCAGCAAAATGATGCTGTTGGAGCAAGGTGTCCCCCAAGGAGGAGTTCTTTCACCAACATTATTCCTAGCATATATAAATGACATCACAGAAAATTTTCCTGCCAGAGTACACACATCCTCCTTTGCAGATGACCTAGCCATATGGACATCTGAAGAATATATTAGTACAGCTAACAGCAGAATACAGCAAGCCCTATTAGCGCTAGAGGACTGGTCAAAATCATGGCTAGTGAAGATAAGTGAGGAGAAAACATGCAGTGTTCTCCCTCTCAAATAAAACTCAGCAACCTAAGCTGGTATTGAATGGAAAAATATTGCGCCATGAAGAAAATCCAAACTATCTAGGAGTCACCTTTGATCGTCGCTTGACATGGAAAACACAGGTTGAGAAAAATCGAACAAGAGCAAGGCAAAGAATGGCAATCATGAAAAAGCTTGCTGGTACAACGTGGGGAGCAGATGAGAAAGTCCTCAAGACGTTATATACTGGACGGGTGAGGCCAGTACTGGAATATGGCATCGCAGCTTGGGCAACAGCAGCTAAGTCAAACTTTAACAAAATAAGTAGAGTCCAAAATCAAGGAATGCGAATCATAACTGGAAGCCTGAAGACAACGCCTATTAATGAACTAGAAAAGATCACTTGTTTACAACCAATGCAGGATAGAAGAGATAGCAGAGCCCAGCAACAAGCAGAAAAATTTAGAAGATTGACAGACCACCCTATGTATAAAAGGATTAATGGTTTTGGAAAGGGAAGACTGAAGCGCAGCAACTTTGTAGAAACTGCAAAACGAAAGATTAGGGCAGATCGTATACTTAACATATCAACAGTCAAAGCCCATTTACAATGCACACAAGTTCCCAGCTTGGAGACAGCAGCAACTGCCTGAGATGATAGAAAACATTCCTGGTATTGAGAAAAAGAACACTCAGAATGAAACCGAAAGAAGAAAAATAACCCTAAACTACATAAAAGAACATTACCCAAGCAGCAATTGGACCTATGCATATACAGATGGATCAGAAAAAGATTCAATTAAAAATGGAGGAGGAGGAATTCTCCTTAATTTAAAAAATTGAGTGGAAAAAAAAAAGTCAGTGGCACCTGGACAATTTTCAAGTAACTTCAAAGCGTAGGTAGAGGCTTTGAAAACTGCAGCAGAAATGCTCTTGATGGAGGAAAATAAAGAGAAGCAAATAGCTATCTTCACAGATGCAAAGTCAGCTGTCTCAATACTGAAGAGCAAAAACAGCACAGAACTAGCTGACCTAAGAGCAGCACTCCATGGTCTATGCCAGAAATCCAAAAAAGTTGTAATACAGTGGATCCCATAGCAATCTTCAGACTCCGCACAGGACATAACAGGCTGAAACACCACTTGTTCAATAAACTAAAGATAGGAGATACCGATGAATGCAATTGTGTAACTGGTAAAATGACAGCTAAACATTGGAGATATCAACAAGCTCAAGTTGACTACAGCTTACTTTAACTACATTCAGGTTGACATCTAAAGGTGCATGAAGATGTATTTAGACTGCCACACTTCATACCACAGGTATGTCGGTTACAAAAGCGTCCCAGAGGCATGAAATGGAATAGTGCTTAAATAGCAAATCCATTACGTGGAAAGTCCGAATCGAAAGCTCACTGTGTGGGCTTCATAAAAGGTGGAAAAAGTGTCCTAGTGGCACGAAATGGAATATTGCTTGGATAGCAAATCCATTATGTGGAAAGTCTGAATCGAAAGCTCACTGTGTGGATGTCATCTGCAGACTGCATTCTTCTGGTTTCCAGAGGAACAGCCTATGGTGAACGGAAGGCCCATTATACGGAAGTGAGGCTAAGCAGCCATGTGCAGGACGACGATTCCTTGGGTGAGCCCAGTACCAGAGCGCTGTGTGATGGCTCTGCAAGTATGGAAGCCTCATTGGATGGCGGGGAATGCCCATGGTCTGCCCCTGCCTTCCCTTGAGGATTGACCAGAATGTCTTTGGCTGTTCTATATGGGCCAGCTAGGATGGGGGATAACACCACAACAGTGAGATTTAAACGTCCTAAGAAACCCCCGGAAAGGTTAACCCGGTCAACAAATGCCCGCAGAAGTCGGATGTGTCGGCCTAACGGCGCAAGAACGCAGCTCTGCTGTAAACAGGCACAATGCAGTCACATCCGGAAAAAAAATCCGGATTAACGCAGAAGAAGAAGAAGAAGATCAGCACTCTGTGGATGTGTGATCAGTATCATCAGCACTCAGTGGATGTGTGGCCAGTATCATCACCAGCTACCTTCACTTTCCAAGACAGCACTCAGTGGATGTGTGGCCAGTATCATCAGCACTCAGTGGATGTGTGGCCAGTATCATCAGCACTCAGTGGATGTGTGGTCAGTATCATCAGCACTCTGTGGATGTGTGGCCAGTATCATCAGCACTCTGTGGATGTGTGGCCAGTATCATCAGCACTCAGTGGATGTGTGGCCAGTATCATCAGCACTCAGTGGATGTGAGGCCAGTATCATCAGCACTCTGTGGATGTGTGGCCAGTATCATCAGCACTCTGTGGATGTGTGGCCAGTATCATCAGCACTCTGTGGATGTGTGGCCAGTATCATCAGCACTCTGTGGATGTGTGGCCAGTATCATCAGCACTCTGTGGATGTGTGGCCAGTATCATCAGCACTCTGTGGATGTGTGGCCAGTATCATCAGCACTCTGTGGATGTGTGGCCAGTATCATCAGCACTCTGTGGATGTGTGGCCAGTATCATCAGCACTCTGTGGATGTTGTGGCCAGTATCATCAGCACTCTGTGGATGTGTGGCCAGTATCATCAGCACTCTGTGGATGTGTGGCCAGTATCATCAGCACTCTGTGGATGTGTGGCCAGTATCATCAGCACTCTGTGGATGTGTGGCCAGTATCATCAGCACTCTGCTCTGTGGATGTGTGGCCAGTATCATCAGCACTCAGTGGGTGCGTGGCCAGTAACATCAGCACTCAGTGGGTGTGTGGCCAGTATCATCAGCACTCTGTGGATGTGTGGTCAGTATCATCACCACTCAGTGGATGTGTGGCTAGTATCACACCAGCTACCTTCACTTTCCAAGACAGCACTCAGTGGATGTGTGGCGAGTATCATCAGCACTCTGCGGATGTGTGGTCAGTATCATCAGCACTCAGTGGATGTGTGGTCAGTATCATCGGCACTCAGTGGATGTGTGGCTATTATCATCACCATTCAGTGGATGTGTGGTCAGTATCATCAGCACTCAGTGGATATTTGGCCAGTATCATCAGCACTCAGTGGATGTGTGGCCAGTATCATCAGCACTCAGAGGATGTGTGGCCAGTATCATCAGCACTCAGTGGATGTGTGGCCAGTATCATCGGCACTCAGTGGATGTGTGGCCAGTATCATCAGTACTCAGTGGATGTTTGGTCAGTATCATCAGCACTCAGTGGATGTTTGGCCATTATCATCAGCACTCTGTGGATGTGTGGCCAGTTTCATCAGCACTCTGTGGATGTGTGGCCAGTATCATCAGCACTCTGTGGATGTATTGCCAGTATCATCAGCACTCTGTGGATGTGTGGCCAGTATCATCAGCACTCTGTGGATGTGTGGCCAGTATCATCAGCACTCTGTGGATGTGTGGCCAGTATCATCAGCACTCAGTGGGTGCGTGGCCAGTATCATCAGCACTCTGTGGGTGTGTGGCCAGTATCATCAGCACTCTGTGGATGTGTGGTCAGTATCATCATCACTCAGTGGATGTGTGGCTAGTATCACACCAGCTACCTTCACTTTCCAAGACATCACTCAGTGGATGTGTGGCCAGTATCATCAGCACTCAGTGGATGTGTGGCCAGTATCATCAGCACTCAGTGGATGTGTGGCCAGTATCATCAGCACTCTGTGGATGTGTGGCCAGTATCATCAGCACTCTGTGGATGTGTGGCCAGTATCATCAGCACTCTGCGGATGTGTGGTCAGTATCATCAGCACTCAGTGGATGTGTGGTCAGTATCATCAGCACTCAGTGGATGTGTGGCCATTATCATCAGCACTCAGTGGATGTGTGGCCAGTATCATCAGCACTCAGTGGATGTTTGGCCAGTATCATCGGCACTCAGTGGATGTGTGGTCAGTATCATCAGCACTTAGTGGATGTGTGGCCAGTATCATCGGCACTCAGTGGATGTTTGGCCAGTATCATCAGCACTCAGTGGATGTTTGGCCAGTATCATCAGCACTCAGTGGATGTGTGGCCAGTATCATCGGCACTCAGTGGATGTGTGACCAGTATCATCGGCACTCAGTGGATGTGTGGTCAGTATCATCAGCACTCAGTGGATGTGTGGCCAGTATCATCAGCACTCAGTGGATTTTTGGCCAGTATCATCAGCACTCAGTGGATGTGTGGCCAGTATCATCAGCACTCAGTGGATGTGTGGCCAGTATCATCAGCACTCAGTGGATGTGTGGCCAGTATCATCGGCACTCAGTGGATGTTTGGTTAGTATCACACCAGCTACCTTCACTTTCCAAGACAGTTCCTGGTGCCCATTTCTTATCCTGTGTTCATCCGGAGTTGTTTTTTTGTTTAACTTGATTGCGTTCTGACTGTTTACAGCAGAGCTGCTTGCATTCTTGCGCCGTTAGGCCGACACATCCGACTCCTGCTGGCATTTCTTGACCGGGTTAACCTTCCCAGGCTGCTCATTTCAAGCTGAGTTGTCGTGGGAGCCCAAGTACATTTTGAAGATCCCCTTTCATGTGGGTTCAAATCCTTGAACACTGAGCCCGCTGGCACACATTTCTGGAATGTAAGCTTGTATATGTTCTGTTGAGGTAAAAATAATATATTTAGAAAGGCAAAAGAGCTGTTTACTCACATAGATATGAATTGTGTACAAATGAATGCTTGCAAGTTGCCTAACAGCTAATTTATATTCATTTCTTGAAAATAAATGTATTGAATCAGAAAGAAATTATCAGTTTTTTTTTTGTTTTTTTTTTTGCACTAGCTTGCGTTGAACTCAAGTGTAGTTCATACACATTACTTCTAGTACTGCAGGACTGAATTTTGTATGTGGATTAGCTTTCCTTATTACAAATGTCCCTCACCATCAGGCAAACCCACGCCGACTTCAGAGCTACTTGTAATTTACGTCCCTAAGTCAAGGATGATAGGTCAACATTTTAGTCCAACTGTTCGGTGTAAGGGTTGAACCCCTTACCCGGCATCAGCACATCAGATGTTTAAGAACACGCCGTCTTATCCATTCAGCCATGCTGACCTACAAATTGTCATTGTATTCATTTTAATACAGACAATGAGAACATGCAAAATGTCAGTTCGCTTGTTCATTCAGTCACAGGCAGAGGAGGACAGTGTGTGAATATGTCGCAGGCAGAGGAGGACAGTGTGTGAATATGTCACAGGCAGAGGAGGACAGTGTGTGAATATGTCACAGACAGGGGAGGACAGTGTGTGAATATGTCACAGACAGGAGAGGACAGTGTGTGAATATGTCACAGACGGGAGGACAGTGTGAATATGTCACAGACGGGAGGACAGTGTGTGAATATGTCACAGGCAGGGGAGGACAGTGTGTGAATATGTCACAGGCAGAGGAGGACAGTGTGTGAATGTGTCACAGATGGGAGGACAGTGTGTGAATATGTCACAGGCAGAGGAGGACAGTGTGTGAATATGTCACAGGCAGGAGGACAGTGTGTGAATATGTCACAGGCAGAGGACAGTGAGTGAATATGTCACAGGCAGGGGAGGACAATGTGTGAATATGTCACAGACAGGGGAGGACAGTGTGTGAATATGTCACAGGCAGAGGAGGACAGTGTGTGAATATGTCACAGACAGGGGAGGACAGTGTGTGAATATGTCACAGACAGGGGAGGACAGTGTGTGAATATTTCACAGACAGGGGAGGACAGTGTGTGAATATGTCACAGACAGAGGAGGACAGTGTGTGAATATGTCACAGACAGGGGAGGACAGTGTGTGAATATGTCACAGATGGGAGGACAGTGTGTGAATATGTCACAGACAGGGGAGGACAGTGTGTGAATGTGTCACAGACAGATGAGGACAATTATGTGATGTGTAACAAGCAGGGAAGGCCAAATGTGAATATGTCACAAGCAGAGGTCAATTGTGTGTGAATGTGTCACAAGTAGAGAATGTCAAATGTGTCACATGCAGAGGAGGTCAGTATGAATATGTGACAAGCAGAGAAGGTCAAGTGTATGAGCTGTTCTTTTGGGTAGTGAATAGTCAGCCCTGCACAAAGGTCATTCACATTTCCTGTGGATTTTAGCACCAGTTTCTAATTTGTTTAGTCAACCCTGTACAGCAGTCATACATATTCCCTGTTTATTTTGGGCATAGTTTCAAATTTGTCTAGTCAACCCTGTACAGCAGTCATACATATTCCCTGTTTATTTTAGGCATAGTTTTCAATTTGTCTAGTCAACCCTGTACAGCTGTCATACATATTCCCTGTCTATTTTAGGCATAGTTTTTAATTTGTCTAGTCAACCCTGTACAGCTGTCATACATATTCCCTGTTTATTTTAGGCATAGTTTTTAATTTGTCTAGTCAACCCTGTTAAGCAGACACTAATTCACTGTTTATCTCACGCTCTAATTTTTCTAGTCAAGCCTGTACAGCGGACATAGACCCAACCTTACAACCCAAACAGTTACTAATTGTTGTTGGGAATGGTTGGTTGGTTTGTAAAGGATCACCTTCCATCATATCACACCGATACTTCCATAAGTCATCAGTCTCCTCCCACCAACTACAATAGAATCTCAGAACTGTGCACGAACTCCGTGACGCTGGAGAGAGAATCTTAATGTATTTTAGAATATATTATTTTTGTGAATGTTTTCTCGTTTGAAATCTTTCCTGGGTTATGACCTGTTTAGCCTTGTGTTTAGGATTTTAACTGTCCCAGGTTTCTTTAATGTGCCCAAAGTGTGCACGGGTCCTGGTGTGTGAGTGTGTGTGTGTGTGTGTGTGTATGTGAGAGGGTGAGTGAGTAGTAGAGAGTGTCTGTGTTGGTGAGAGAGAGAGAGAGAGTACGTGTGTTAGGGAGTGAGTCCCCAAAGTGTGCACGGGTCCTGGTGTGTGTGTGTGTGCGTGCATGTGAGAGAGTGAGTAGTAGAGAGTGTCTTTGCATGTGAGAGAGAGAGAATATGTGTGTTAGGGAGTGAGTCCCCAAAGTGTGCACGGGTCCTGGTGTGTGTGTGTGTGTGTGTATGTGAGAGGGTGAGTGAGTAGTAGAGAGTGTCTGTGTTGGTGAGAGAGAGAGAGCACGTGTGTTAGGGAGTGAGTCCCAAAAGTGTGCACGGGTCCTGGTGTGTGTGTGTGTGTGCGTGCATGTGAGAGGGTGAGTGAGTAGTAGAGAGTATCTTTGCATGTGAGAGAGAGAGAATATGTGTGTTAGGGAGTGAGTGCCCAAAGTGTGCATGAGTCCTGGTGTTGCCGGGGCCCATACGGGGGAGCAAAGAATAGTAACACTGTTGCCTACCATGCACGTCGTAAGAGGCGACTAAGGAGGCTATGGTTCCGTCGCCCTGCTACTGAGTGAGTGCGTGGCGCGACACTGTGAGCTGTGAATTTCATGTAGAATGCTTTTATATCTGCTTGCAGTTTCTAGCGTGAACTGCATCTTCGGAACGATGGCGGCCGGCTGTTGCTGAATTGACTGGTTTGCCTTTTCAGTTCATGAGTGCATTGTTCAGGAGACTCCTGGGAGTCGTCGCTGGAGCTACGGAGTTTGTGCGGCGCTTTCGGCGGGTCGCCTTGCGGAAAGAGACTGAGCCATATGGGATAAAACCCGGGTCAATGAAGTCTTTCTGGTGACTGCCGTTTCCATCGACAATGAACTGTATTTCTCGTGGAGGACTTTTGTGCTGGCATTCTGGGGGAGGCATTATGCACAGTGTACCTGTGCGGGCTGTTGGCTTGCCGATACTCCTGTCTATTCTATTGTTCACAAAGGGCAGTGATGAGCATTTTGTGTGATATTCACTGGCACAGGAACGGAGCATGATGGGGATGACCCGTTGCCGTGACTAACTAAATATCTAAAAGGAAAACACCTTGATAAGCAACTAGGGGACATAAACATCTAATATTTTACAAGGGAGATTACTAGAATTTAAAAAACAGAAAATTGTATATCAAGCTATAATATCGTTAATTAACTAATAAATCTTTCTATTATTCTTTTAGAAATAAAGTAATTAATATTGTAGTCAGACATTATAATTTCAGGTATAATTCTACTAGTTTGCTTAGCTAAACATTGTTTAATCCTTATTTACTTACATTTTATAATCAACTTCTAACGTTCCATATTTATTTTCAATTCATAAAAGTGTAATTTTTAATGAACGGAAAAACAAATCCTTTGTATCTGTAAACGAAGTTGTGATACCCGATCGAATATATGCCCTGGAGATGTGGATATACCGAAGAATATGTCGAATTTCATGGAAACAATCAAACACAGAGGCTCTAGAAAAACTGGGAATGAAACTAGAGTTGATGAAAGAAATAAACAAGAGGCAAGTGAAATATTTCGGCCACGTTAAAAGACATAACACTCGTATAAAATCAATATGAGGGCAAGGTTGAAGGCAAGCGAGCAAGATTTAGACATAGATACAAGTGGGAAGATAACATCACGAGATGGAAGAACACTGACAGAATGTACAATCAAGGCGAGAAACAGTGTTAGGTGATAAATTGCAGCCAGCCTTCATTGTGGAGACAGTACCTAATTGATTGATTGATACACAAACTGGCGGGAGGTAAAGGGAAACCACCGCTGTATTTTCTCAAGAAAATCATGCTGTAACAATGAAATCGAAATAGAAAAGGACGTTAATGGGGATTCCATTGGAGTCTCTTCGTCCGGTAGAGAGCAGCATGTGCTACAGGTGACACCCGATCGCGTCATGCAACTGTTTGCAAAGTAAAGGATAAAAGTTAGTTAGTTAGTTAGTTAGTTAGTCGACAGATCATCCTCGTTGCACATCGAACCATTCAGTCCATAGGTGCTCGGATCCCCTCCTCAGCAAATCCCGCAGCGTGTAGCGGCTAACGACGCCAGTTCTGTGTTGGTTTATCAATCTTCTTTGGCTTCCTGCATAGTGTTCTTGTTTGGCCACACCTCTTTTAATTTGCTGCTCTCGCAGTCTGGCCATTGTTGCAGATTCACAGTCATCACTTGGTTCTCGCAAAAGTCTTACTTCTCGTAGAGCATTCAGAATGTCAGCCTGGTCCATGGCGCGTCCGCCCTCCACAGTAGCCTCACCTGCGAGCTTGTCAGCCCGCTCATTTCCTTGTACTCCCGCATGCCCTGGTACGAAGATGAAACTAATCTTTGCCAGCCGAGACCGCTCCAGAGGCAGCAGCCATTCTCTTCGGATCGACCCCTCCTCTACCCTCTTGATCATGTTCATTGAGTCGCTAAGGAAACAAGCCCTAGTGAATGTCTGTGTCTCGAGCCATGTTATTGCTTTACTTACTGCCATGACTTCCATGGTCAGGCTACTTGTGGTTTAAGTGAAAGCACCAGAGTCCTCCTTCACAATTCTCCCTGCGGCCCGAGCTGTAAAGGCCCATGAGCTTCTCACATGTCGGACGACCGACCCATCTGTGTAGATGACCGCGTCACCGTCTAGCGAATTCTCGAAAATCAACGCTTGTACTTCAGCCTCCACAGCAGCCGGATTTTCTTGTCTGCATTTCCTATCTAGTTCGATGCAAACTGAAAAGGATGTGCAGAAGTCTGTTGGCACTTGCACCCACTCCTCGCCAGGTTCTAAGTCCTCAAGTGAACACACCTGTTGAAGAATGTCTTCGGCTTGACCCATCCACGACCGTCCTCTTTTTAACCTGCTGCCCTTCACCTTCCTAATTTCACTATGCAGTGGATGTTGTGTGTTTGCGTTAACTCTGAGGTAGGCGCGTGCCCTGCAAACTTGTATTCTCTCTTCAATGGTTGGAAAATCAAGAAGGTAGCACATCGCCCTGCATGCTGTATCTCTTGTACATCCAAGAATAATGCGCATAGCTTCATTCTGTATCCTTTCCATCCTTACTATCTGCTTATGGCTGAGAGTCAGGATTGCCATTGCATACTCCAAAACAGACATGACCAGCCCCTCGTACAGAAGACATAGATGGCGCTGCTCACAGTTTGCTGCCGCCATCACCCGCATCGCAGCCAAACCCCGCTTGGCCTTTGTTATCGCCTGATCTATGTGCACATTATAAGCAAGGCTTCGATCAAACCGTATCCCCAGGTAATTCATTGCCTGCGTTCTTTCCACTGTCTCTGAACACAGCATTACAGTTGGTGTTGGAAGTGTTGACAATATGATTATTCAACGAGAACCAAGTCACTGTTGCCTTTGTTGGGTTGACCATTGCCCCAGCTTCATCACACCAAGTACTTATGCGATTGAGTTCGGTTTGTAGTTCCACAGCAACCCGCTCTCTATCCTTACCATGACAATACACTAAAACATCATCGGCATATGACAATGTCCTGCCAGGTCCAGTGATCTGCTCACTGGTGATTCTCACTGTGTAGGCGTTGAACAGTACCGGAGATAAAGGTGATCACTGTGGTAGGCCAGGATATATTGTTGTTGGTTCCGAAGTCCAACTGCCTCATCTAAAGACTACTTTCCGTTGGAAGAGGGCTGCAGCGATCCAACTAAGGAGGAATGGACTTACTTTTAGTTCAAGAAGTTGAAACATTAAAAAATCCAATGGTACTCTGTTGTATGCGTCCTCAAGATCAATCGCTGCAGCAAAGGTTTCAATGCCTGAGTGGAAACCTTCATAGACATCATGGGCAAAGACTGCTGCATTGGTCCAGGTTTCTCTTTTAGGACGGTACCCACCCAGGGTAGGTGGGAAAACACCTTGCCTCTCTAGCTGGCTTGATATCTTCCTGGCAATTACATTCTCCAGCAGCTAAAGGATAAAAATAAGCATTGATAAGGGACATAATTATCTAATATTGCTATAAGGGAAATTACTAGTCTTTAAAAACGAAGAAATAATATACTAAGCTACAATATTATTAAATAACTCTGAAATATCTATTCTATTTTTTTTTTAATGGAAAGAAAACAGTTGATATTATAGTTTGACATAAAGTGAAAGAAAAAAAAAACATCTTTAATGGCCCCCTAGGGCCACACAAAATTTAAAACAAGTTAAACACGGCCATCCCAAACATCGAGACAAAAACACGGAGCTGATCCACGACACTAGTGATCGAGTGAGATGGCAAAATATGACCGCCCACGCTTACCGGCACGGCACATGATGGATGGATAGATCCCAAGCTTTGATAACATTAAGAAAGAAGTGAGAAGACTGAATATTATTATTATTATCATGCTAGGTATATGTGAGACTAGAGGGCATTATAACCTCCGAGGAATGTAGCATAACTCATTCTGGTTGAGAGAGAAAAAATATATATAGAGGTTTAGTTTAGTTTAGTCGTTGGATCAACATTACGGTACACAGGTTTAACCCATAAGTGCTCCGTTTTCCTCCTAACTCAAACCTGATTCTGGAGAAAGTCAGCTCAATGCACGAACTCCGTAGCATCGGCTAGGATCCTGAAATACTTTGGGTAGATTTTTAACTCGAAATTTTGCCCGGGCAGCGCCATTACGCTACTCTTTTTAGATTTCCAACTGCCAAGGAATTATTTTACGTGCGCAACAATGCACATGGGCGTCCGATCTCACTACCCAGAGACCAGGGGAAATTTTATTACTGGAAGTCCAGGTGGATTTTTAAATAAATCCCGGTCCTCACCGGGGCCTGAACCCGGGACCTTCCAGCACTCGAGGCGGACACCATACCTCTAGACCACTCAGCCCTAGCCCCCCCCCCCCCATATAGGATATATAGAGGTATCAATTATAATATATATAGGATATATAAATAGGAGAAGAACAATGTGGATTTGTAGACAGCAAGGGTTCAGTAAATGCGAAAGATTCTCAATGCCGATGAATATCTTCGCCTGACGTTTTCATGCCCAGGGCTTCTTGAATGATATAACGAATTAAGAAAAGAAAATGGTATACCTAGCTATATTATCATTAATTAACTTATACATCTCTCTATTATTCTTTTAGAAATAAAACAGTTAAAACTGCAGTCAGATATTATAATCTGAAGAATAATGCCACTGGTTTGCTTGCAGAAAATTTGTTTAAACTTTACTTACTTACATTTGTGGCAAAGTGGTCAAGCCGGTTGACTCGGGCTCCGAAGGTTGTGGAGTCGATTCCGGGCCGAGTCCTTCGGTTCACGAGTGAAGTTTTTCGGACACTCCTGTGGGTCGTCGCTAGAGCTACGGAGTTCGTGCTTTGTGCGACGTTTTCCGCGCTGCGAAAAAAGAGACCGAGCAATATGGAATAAACCCGGTGCAATGAAGTCGACCCTGTCGACCTTTAAGCGAATGATTTTTAAATCAACTTCTAACGTTCCACATTTATTTTTAATTTTTAATAGTGTACTTTTAATGACACACGTTATCTTCGTACAAGTGTTAATTCCCCTCTGTGGGGAAACATTTTGTTAATTGCCTCTTAGGGCCACACACAATTTAAAGAAAACTAAACACGCCCATCCTAAACTTTGATAACATTACGAAAGAAATGAGAAGACTGAATATTATCATGTTAGATATATGTGAGACCAGTAGCCATTATAAGTTCATATAGCTGTAAATTGTATACAATCAGTGAAACAAAGAACATGGAAAGAATTAGTGGTCGCATTAGTGTAGCACTTTTGATCTTTGTTATGTTTTGCTATTTCCTGCAGCTCGCTTCATGTCCTCCGCATATGTTATGTATTCTAGGTCCTCGTCTATTTCGTTTGCTCTGCTGGTTCAGATTGAAAGAACTTTCTAGTTATATTGTCCTCAGATTGAAAGAACTTTCTAGTTATATTGTCCTCAGATTGAAAGAACTTTCTAGTTATATTGTCCTCAGGTTCGTCTATTTCGTTTGCTCTGCTGGTTCAGATTGAAAGAACTTTCTGGTTATATTGTCCTCAGATTGAAAGAACTTTCTAGTTATATTGTCCTCAGATTGAAAGAACTTTCTAGTTATATTGTCCTCATATTGAAAGAACTTTCTGGTTATATTGTCCTCAGATTGAAAGAACTTTCTAGTTATATTGTCCTCAGATTGAAAGAACTTTCTAGTTATATTGTCCTCAGATTGAAAGAACTTTCTGGTTATATTGTCTTCAGATTGAAAGAACTTTCTAGTTATATTGTCCTCAGATTGAAAGAACTTTCTAGTTATATTGTCCTCATATTGAAAGAACTTTCTGGTTATATTGTCCTCAGATTGAAAAAACTTTCTAGTTATATTGTCCTCAGATTGAAAGAACTTTCTAGTTATATTGTCCTCAGATTGAAAGAACTTTCTAGTTATATTGTCCTCAGATTGAAAGAACTTTCTGGTTATATTGTCCTCAGATTGAAAGAACTTTCTAGTTATATTGTCCTCAGATTGAAAGAACTTTCTAGTTATATTGTCCTCATATTGAAAGAACTTTCTGGTTATATTGTCCTCAGATTGAAAAAACTTTCTAGTTATATTGTCCTCAGATTGAAAGAACTTTCTAGTTATATTGTCCTCAGATTGAAAGAACTTTCTAGTTATATTGTCCTCAGATTGAAAGAACTTTCTGGTTATATTGTCCTCAGATTGAAAAAACTTTCTAGTTATATTGTCCTCAGATTGAAAGAACTTTCTAGTTATATTGTCCTCAGATTGAAAGAACTATCTAGTTATATTGTCCTCAGATTGAAAGAACTTTCTGGTTATATTGTCCTCAGATTGAAAGAACTTTCTAGTTATATTGTCCTCAGATTGAAAGAACTTTCTAGTTATATTGTCCTCATATTGAAAGAACTTTCTGGTTATATTGTCCTCAGATTGAAAAAAACATTCTAGTTATATTGTCCTCAGATTGAAAGAACTTTCTAGTTATATTGTCCTCAGATTGAAAGAACTTTCTAGTTATATTGTCCTCAGATTGAAAGAACTTTCTGGTTATATTGTCCTCAGATTGAAAGAACTTTCTAGTTATATTGTCCTCAGATTGAAAGAACTTTCTAGTTATATTGTCCTCATATTGAAAGAACTTTCTGGTTATATTGTCCTCAGATTGAAAAAAACTTTCTAGTTATATTGTCCTCAGATTGAAAGAACTTTCTAGTTATATTGTCCTCAGATTGAAAGAACTTTCTAGTTATATTGTCCTCAGATTGAAAAAAACTTTCTAGTTATATTGTCCTCATATTGAAAGAACTTTCTGGTTATATTGTCCTCAGAGTGAAAGAACTTTCTAGTTATATTGTCCTCAGATTGAAAAAACTTTCTAGTTATATTGTCCTCAGATTGAAAGAACTTTCTAGTTATATTGTCCTCAGATTGAAAGAACTTTCTGGTTATATTGTCCTCAGATTGAAAAAAAGTTTCTAGTTATATTGTCCTCAGATTGAAAGAACTTTCTAGTTATATTGTCCTCAGATTGAAAGAACTTTCTAGTTATATTGTCCTCAGATTGAAAGAACTTTCTGGTTATATTGTCCTCAGATTGAAAGAACTTTCTAGTTATATTGTCCTCAGATTGAAAGAACTTTCTAGTTATATTGTCCTCATATTGAAAGAACTTTCTGGTTATATTGTCCTCAGATTGAAAAAACTTTCTAGTTATATTGTCTTCAGATTGAAAGAACTTTCTAGTTATATTGTCCTCAGATTGAAAGAACTTTCTAGTTATATTGTCCTCAGATTGAAAGAACTTTCTGGTTATATTGTCCTCAGATTGAAAAAACTTTCTAGTTATATTGTCCTCAGATTGAAAGAACTTTCTAGTTATATTGTCCTCAGATTGGAAGAACTATCTAGTTATATTGTCCTCAGATTGAAAGAACTTTCTGGTTATATTGTCCTCAGATTGAAAGAACTTTCTAGTTATATTGTCCTCAGATTGAAAGAACTTTCTAGTTATATTGTCCTCATATTGAAAGAACTTTCTGGTTATATTGTCCTCAGATTGAAAAAAACATTCTAGTTATATTGTCCTCAGATTGAAAGAACTTTCTAGTTATATTGTCCTCAGATTGAAAGAACTTTCTAGTTATATTGTCCTCAGATTGAAAGAACTTTCTGGTTATATTGTCCTCAGATTGAAAGAACTTTCTAGTTATATTGTCCTCAGATTGAAAGAACTTTCTAGTTATATTGTCCTCATATTGAAAGAACTTTCTGGTTATATTGTCCTCAGATTGAAAAAAACTTTCTAGTTATATTGTCCTCAGATTGAAAGAACTTTCTAGTTATATTGTCCTCAGATTGAAAGAACTTTCTAGTTATATTGTCCTCAGATTGAAAAAAACTTTCTAGTTATATTGTCCTCATATTGAAAGAACTTTCTGGTTATATTGTCCTCAGAGTGAAAGAACTTTCTAGTTATATTGTCCTCAGATTGAAAAAACTTTCTAGTTATATTGTCCTCAGATTGAAAGAACTTTCTAGTTATATTGTCCTCAGATTGAAAGAACTTTCTGGTTATATTGTCCTCAGATTGAAAAAAAGTTTCTAGTTATATTGTCCTCAGATTGAAAGAACTTTCTAGTTATATTGTCCTCAGATTGAAAGAACTTTCTAGTTATATTGTCCTCAGATTGAAAGAACTTTCTGGTTATATTGTCCTCAGATTGAAAGAACTTTCTAGTTATATTGGCCTCAGATTGAAAGAACTTTCTAGTTATATTGTCCTCAGGTTTTCTCAGTGTGTGTCCTATACAGCGCCAGCATCTTTCCCTCAGTTTGATTCGCCGGATCTGTCCGGTTCTCTCCTGAAGATCTGCATTAGTAATTATGTCAAACAGGCACCAGTTCATAAATATTTGTATGCTGATGACCTGATTTTGTGGAGCACAAATGAACATGCATCAGTGGCCACAACATTGCTACAGAGAGCTGTAGATACATTTGTTGCATGGGCGGATAGATGGTGTGTCAGCATAAACACTGACAACTGCAGCACCACTCTATTTACCCTCTCTCCGAAACAAAAGGCAGGGATCATTCAGATAAATGGAACGCCCCTAAGAGAAGATAAAGAACCAACATTCCTTGGTGTAACATTTGATGACAGGTTGACATGGAGAAATCATATCATAAAAGCTGTAGCAAAAGCCAGAAAGAAAATAGCCATCCTGAGAAAGCTACGTGGAATCACATGGGGAGCCAATGGGAAACTAGTTAGCAAAGTTTATCAACAGAGCATACGACGACACCTGGAATACGGGTCGACTGCGTGGTGTTCAGCATAAAAAACCACATTACAGGAGCTGGACAAGGTGCAAAATCAAGCTCTTCGAGTCATCACAGGAGGGATGAGATCAACCCCATATAGCAGCAATGGAGAAAATGGGGAGGACACAAGCACTGAGAGAACGCAGAGATACAAAAACACTAATACAAGCAGAGATGTTCCTCAGCTTGCCAGGCCACCCTATGAAGAACCGATTTGAAAAATTAGCTATGGGGCGGTTGAAAAGAAATAGTTTTATCCACTAGGCCAAACGACTCTGCGGAGAAACCACCGATCTTCCCACAGTTAGTATTCCACTGACAACTATTCCAGAGCGACCACCATGGAAAGATGAACATAGACTATCGCTACAAATCCAGACAAAAGTGAGAGGAATATTTGACAAGGAAGAACAGAACAGTGTGCTCTGGATCCGAGTCTACACAGATGGGTCAGCGCAAAATACTGTTCGAAATGGAGGAGCGGGAGTGTATATAGAATACCCAAATAATACTAGGGACACGGCCAGAGTTTCAACAGGAAAGTACAGCCATAACTATGATGCAGAAATTGAGGCAATCAAGATAGCAATAGAGAAATTATAAAATACCAGCCATGGTAGACAACCTGTGGTGATATTGACAGATGCAAAATCAGTAATAGAGGCACTTCTGTCTGGGAAATTACCAGTTCTAAGGACACTACTTTCTGAACTTAGCAGTCAGCATAAGGTCACCATACAGTGGATACCATCCCATTGTGGAGTACCCGGAAACGACAGAGCTGATCGATTGGCTAAGGAAGGAGCAAAAGAAGAACAGCCTGATGTGCCCATTACATTTCACCAAAAGAAAAGAATGATCAAATCAGTCAGAAGGCCAACAAACCCTACTCAAGACGAGTACCACGTTATGGATAGACCAGAACAGGTCATTATTCTGCGCCTCAGAACAGGACACAATAGATTACGCAACCACATGTATACAAAATTCAAGATTGGTGACACAGCCATGTGCACATGTGGTTTGGCGTCGCAGACAGCAGAGCACATACTCCAGGACTGCCCATACTATAACATATCCAGGAGAACCTTCTGGCCTAGAGAGACAACAGTGGAAGATAAACTCTATGGACCGCTGAGTGAACTAAAAAAGACTGTTAGATTCATACAAGAGACAACATTGCAGTTATAGACAATGTTCAAGCGAACGAAAGAAGAAGAAGAAGAAGAAGAAGAAGAAGAAGAAGAAGAAGAAGAAGAAGAAGAAGAAGAAGAAGAAGAAGAAGAAGAAGAAGAAGAAGAAGAAGAAGAAGAAGAAGAAGAAGAAGAAGAAGAAGAAATATTTGTAATTATTTTCGTCTCACTCCATGTTTCTGATTTATACAATAGTACCGATTTAACGTTAGAGTTAAATAATCTAAATTTGGTTGCAGTTTTAATTTCTTTTGGCTTCTGCAAATTTCATAGTACTACGAAATCCACTTTCGCCTTTTGTATTCTGATTAATTGTTAGCACCGTCTTATTTTCGTGACTGACTGCCTTGGTTAAGCCACTGTAATGCCAAGTTGCATAAACTGCATACCACGAGTGTTATGAAGAAAATTTATGTCTGCATTTAATGTATCTGTGACTTAGTTTATCGTGTAAGTCTACCAATTCACATGTCTGTACCAGCACCATGGACAGACAGAAAAACCAATGAGCTCGTCCTACAAGAAAACTGTAAACTGATATTAGAAATTAGGCGTATACAGTCACACATTTTTGGAAAACGTTATGAGAAGAAATGAACTGCAGAGCTTGGTGACAACTGGTAAGATTGAGGAGGAAAGAACAAGTGGAAGGCAGAAAAGTAAATATCTGGATGACTTGACCAAATGGCACGGTCGAGACAAGAACACGGAGCTGATCCACGACTCTGGTCATTGTGTGAGATGGCGAAACATGACCGCCCACGCTTATCGGCATGACACATAATGAAGATGTCACAACTGAGGTGATATCTATTTTGTGAATATTGTGTTCTTGTTTACACAAGAAATACTTGATTCATATCTCCACCGCACACCCTCTGACATCAAACTGAACAGATTTGTTGAAAGCAATTTTAACAACCCCGCAAAGGTTCTCGTGGAGCTGTTAGAGGCCAATGGAATTGTCTTTCTTCTTGAAATTATGGATACTCCTTCAGTAAAATTGCCTGATCATGTTACTAATTTTACAGTCACATTAGCCGGCATACCGCGTTCGAAAACACAGCTACTGGCGATTTGGAAACAGACCACATTATGTTAGTTCCAATACAATGGTATAGCGCCGGTAGTTCAGAAGCAATGGCAAACTACTTAACATAAACTTGCCCAGGAAAACAGCCAAAGCAATGGCTGGAGATTGACTGCTGCGTCACTTTAACAATCACATTCATGAGTAACTTCTGTTTTTAACTTGTTGAAGTTACACTCATCAGTAACTTATTATAACTTTTAGTTGTTGAAGTTACACTCATCAGTAACTTATTATAACTCTTAGTTGTTGAAGTTAACTTACAGAAATCACATTCATTAGTAACTTCTATCTTTAGCTTTTTAAAATTAAATTCATCAGTAATTTCTAACTTTCATCATCATCATCAAGTGCCGTGCCGGCTGGCGTAGGCGTTCATGGCTCTCCATAGATCTGGGTCTTGGGTTTTCTGGATCAACTCTACTGCTGATATTCCTCCATGCCACCGTCTCAATCCATCCAGCATCACTTCTCTTGGTCTACCTCTGCCTCTCTTCCCCTCGATCTTTCCAGTTGTTACGATGTTCTTCAATGCCTCTCTTCTCATCACATGACCGAGGAAAGCTGTTTGTCTCTGTCTTATTGTTGTATATAATGTTCTAGTTTCATTAGTCTGTTTCAGGCAGTCGTCGTTAGTTACTCTGGCAGTCCAAGGAATTCGCAACATTCGTCTCAGGAACCACATCTCTGTTGCTTCTAATTTCTTCTTAATTTGTTCATTTACATTCCAAGATTCACTGCCATACAGCAAAACTGGTTCTACATAGCATTTCAGAACTTTCTTTCTTACATTCAGTGACAGTGACTTATTGCATAAGATACTCTTCATTTTCTGAAATGCGGCTTTTGCCTGCTCTATTCTGCTCCTAATCTCTGTTGTACATCTTCCATCTGATGTTATAAATGCCCCTAGGTATCTAAAATTATCAACTTGGTTAAGGACTTTCCCTTCTATTTCTATGTCACATTTTGGTGTCACCATTTTCTTTGATATTACCATTGTTGTTGTTTGTCCATCAAGAATGATGATGACCATTCATTTCATCCAGTGGGGTTGAAGGTGTGGAGCCGTGGGTTCTAAGATGGCTGATAAGGCCTATTTTGGCTCGAAATGTTCTTTGACAATGTGGGCAAAGAATGCTTGACGTCTCTGGAGGAGGATTTCCTGCAGTGGTTTTTCTGTCCTGCCTTTTCTTCACAGCTCTTGCAGTCCTGGTTGCCTCACATATGACTGCACCTTTGCGCAATGATGCACGCCACGAATTTCGGTCTCTGGCTGCAGCCTCCCAGGTGTCATGATGAATTCCAAAAGCATTCAGTGAAATTTTCAGAGTGTCTTTAAAACGTTTCCTCTGGCCACCTTGGGAGCGTTTACCACAACGCAGTTCGCTGTAGAAAATTCGTTTAGGGAGCCTGTGATCTGGCATGCGAGTCAAGTGACCAGCCCAGCGAATCTGATTCTTCATCAGTAGAGTGTGGATACTGGGCATGGATGCTCTTTCTAGGACTTCAGTGTCTGGAATCTTGTCTTGCCATTTAATCTTTAGTAGCTTCCTTAGGCAGACTGTGTGGAAGTGGTTTAATTTCCTAGCGTGTCGCTGATAAACAGTCCAGGTTTCACAAGCATATAGCAGTGTGGATAATACAACTGCTTTGTAGACTTTTAGCTTTGTTTGCAGGCTTATTCCAGTTCTGTCCCATACATTCTTGTACAGTCTGCCAAAGGCTGCACTGGCCTTGGAGATTCTTGCATTCACTTCGTCATCGATTGTGGCAGCTTGTGACACGGTGCTGCCAAGATAGGTGAATTTGTCCACAACACTTAGTCTATGATCATTCACTTTGATATTCGGCACAGTGTGATTATTCCCTGGAGCTGGCTGGTACATAACTACAGTCTTTTCCAAGTTGATATTGAGCCCAAAGTTGGCACAGGCATGTGAGAAAGCTGAAACATTATGTTGCATGTCCACCTCTGAGTTGGCGTATAGAGCGCAATCATCAGCAAACAGGAGCTCTCTGACGGTGCCGCTGTTAATTTTGGTTTTAGCTTTCAGCCTTCTGAGATTGAATAACTTTCCATCCATACGGTAGTTGATGTCTATTCCAATGTCGTCGTTCTCGAAGGCATTCATCAACATGGCTGAAAACATGAGGCTGAACAGTGTTGGTGCCAGGACACATCCTTGCTTCACTCCATTGGTGACAGGAAAGGGTTCAGACAGTTCACCATTTTCCTGTACTCTTGCCTGCATGCCGTCATGAAATAGCCGCACTATTTGGACAAACTTTCGTGGACAGCCATATTTTGCCATAATCTTCCACAGTCCTTCTCTGCTGACTGTATCAAAAGCCTTGGTAAGGTCAATGAAAGTGGAGAACATTTCGCAGTTCTGTTCCTGACATTTCTCTTGCAGCTGCCTTGCAGCGAAAATCATGTCAACAGTTCCACTTTCTTTTCTGAAGCCACATTGACTCTCAGGAAGAAGACCTTGATCGAGATGGGCTGTGAGGCGATTGAGAAGAATTCTGGCGAGTATCTTCCCTGCAATTGAAAGCAAGGAGATGCCTCGGTGGTTGTCACAGGATTGGCGGTTTCCTTTACGTTTGTAAAGGTGGACTATTGACGCGTCCTTAAAATCTTGTGGCATGGTCTCGTTCATCCATATGTTTGTGAAGACTTGGTGAAGCTGCTCTGTTAGGACCGGCCCACCTGCCTTGTATATCTCTGCTGGGATGGAGTCAGGACCAGGTGCCTTGCCGCTGGAGAGTTGCTGGATGGCTTTGTTTATTTCCACTATGGTTGGCAGGTCATCAAGTGTCTCATTGGTGGGAACTTGAGGAAGGCAGTTGATGGTTTCATCATCGAAGAAGGAAGTTGCATTTAAGATTTTGCTGAAATGCTCTGCCCAGCGTTGGAGGATTTCTTTCTTATCAGTGACCAATGTTCCCCCGTCTGCACTGAGGAGGGGAACTATGCCTGGTGATGAAGGACCATAGACCGCTTTCAGTGAGTCGTAGAAGTTTTTCATATCATGTCTGTCAGCAAAGCCCTGAATTTCATCAGCTTTGCTGCTCAGCCAGGAGTCCCGCATGTGCCGAAGTTTCTGCTGCACTACTCTCTGAATGTTCTTGAAAGCATCTTTTTTTGATGTTGACTTTGGGTCATTCAAATGTGCCTTGAGGAGAAGATGTTTCTCGGCCAGCAATTGGTTGATGTCTTCGGAATTTTCATCAAACCAGTCTTTATGCTTTCGGGGGGCTGGACCCAGGATTTCCATAGCAGTGTTGTAAATTGTGTCCTTTAGGGCTCTCCATTCTGTTTCTGTATCCTGTTTAGCTTCAGCATTGGGCTTGAGGCGGTCTTCCAGCATATTTTCAAACGACTGCTGCATTTTCTTGCTGTTTAGGCGGGTGACATTTAGCTTTGTTTGCATTTTCGCCCCTTGAGGACGCCGTGGTGGCCTGATGTGGATGTTCATTTTCGAGACAATGAGACGATGGTCTGTCCAACATTCGGCACCACACATGGATTTTGTCACTCGAACGTCTTGTCTGTCACTCCTCCTGATGATGACATAGTCAATGAGGTGCCAGTGTTTCGAGCGAGGGTGCATCCACGATGTCCTATTTCTCATGGGGAGACGGAAAATTGTGTTCGTAATCAGGAGATCATGTTCGGCACATTTCTGAAGGAGGCGGAGTCCATTGCTGTTACAATTTCCGACTCCATGCTTTCCAATAATGCCACTCCAAGAGGTGGTGTCCGTGCCTACTCTGGCATTGAAATCCCCAAGGAGTATAAGTTTGTCTCCTTTGGGAACAGATGTTAATACATTGTGCAGGTCCTCATAGAACTTGTTCTTGACATCATCTTCGTTGGTCATAGTTGGTGCGTAGACACTCACAATGGTTGCGTGCTTCCTTCCATTCAGCAGAGGCAACTTCATGGTCATGAGCCTGTCGTTTATAGCCTTTGGAAATCCAGCTAATTTGCCGACCAGACTTAATGGCAAATTCCCACACCGGATTGGCGTCTTTCCTCGCTTTTCCTTCCACTCCAGATAAATGTGTAGCCGGCACCAATTTCACAGATTTGGCCTTCTTCTGCAAGTCGTGTCTCGCTCAAGGCTGCAATGTCGATGTTGTACCTGCCCAGCTCTCTCCCAATCAGTGCTGTTCGTCTCTCTGGACCCGACGCGCCGTCTCTGTCAAGTAGGGTGCGTACATTCCAAGTTCCAATTGTTAAGGGAATATGGTTTACTCTTTTAGCTTTGCTTGTTTTATCTTTCTTTGTATGTCGACCGCAGTTAGGGTACCCACCAACCGCGGCTAGCTAGGTTAGGATAGTGATGAAGCAGACAATGTTTAGGGCACCTTTTCTAGCCCCTTCCTCATGCTATGGAGGTGAGCAGTGTGTTCCTATAGAGGGCTGCTCAGTCGCTCAGGGGGCTGCCGAATTCCACTGCTGCTCCGGTCAGTAGAAGACGACCATATGGCCTGCAGCCGCCTGTGTGCAGGTCTGCGACTACGGCTGCCAGCGTACCCACGCCTGCCGCTTTGCCGCTCGCCCATCGCCACAGGGCTTGAAGGTGATATGTGACGTTGGATGAAGAATGACTTGCGCGATGACTTGGATTAAAGTGAGGAAGAGTTGCGCAATTCGTCGACCTCACTCTCTCGCCTGAGTCCAGTGGCAAGACAAGTCGAGACGATTGGAGACGAATACAGGTGCAGTGGATGACCAGGGCGCTCTACGTGCCTTCGCCGTGCTCATTACGTTCCAAGAAATAAATGGGGAGAACCGTTGAGGCCACTAAGACGATTACATAAATGGACACACATAGTATTATTTGGCACTCACAGAAGAAGAAGAAGAAGGAAATAGAGATTAGAAGACGCACTAGATAACATAAATGTAAATAATAACTTTTATGTTGTCTAGTGCGTCTTCTAATCTCTATTTCCTTCTTCTTCTTCTGTGAGTGCCAAATAATACTATGTGTGTCCATTTATGTAATCATTACGTTCCACAACGCTTTGCAGGTAAACGCCGTCTTGCCCGTTGAATCAGGAATGATTTCTTCCGCGCAGTCTGCCGAATCCTGTCTTCACATGCTGGGTAGGCATACCCTAGTTTACCTCTTGGTTTGACACCAATTCGGATACCCATGCCTGGTTTAGCCAGCCTCTCACAGCTGTTGCCCGGAGGGTGGCCTCTGTCGCATTACCATTGTTACTGTTTTCTTGATATTCAAGGAGAGTCCTTTCCTTGCACTCTCTGTTACTACAACGTCTAATAATTGTTGTAGGTCTGTTGAATTATCCGCCACCAATACTGTGTCATCTGCATAGCGTATATTATTTATATTATAACCTCCAACTAGTATTCCTGGCATCTCTTTGATCTCTCTCATTATTACTTCGCTATACAGGGAGAAAAGATCTGGTGACAAGACACACCATTGCCGTACTCCTAGCTTTATCTGTTCGTAACTACCTTCTTTATTTCCCATTTTAATTGCTGCTACTTGGTTCCAGTAAATATTCTTTATTATTCTTAAATCTTTTCCATCCGTGTTGATATCTTCCAACATTTTAATCAGTTCATCATGTTTTACTTTATCAAATGCCTTAGTATAATCTATGAAGCACAAATATATGTCTCTCTGTTTCTCTATTGACCTTTCTATTAGTGTCCGTAATGTATAAATTGCATTGTTTGTGCCCTTTCCTTCCACAAATCCATACTGTTCTTCACTAATTTCCATTTTTATTTTCTTTTTGGTTCTTCTCATTATGATTCTGAGTAGAAGCTTAGTGATATGGTTTATAAGGTTAATTGTACTAAACTCTTCACAATCAATTACTCCTGGTACTTTTTGGTATAGCTATAAATAAAGATTTCAGCATATCACTGGGTAAATATCCACTGCTGTAAATATCATTCAACGTTTTAGTTAATATATCTACTCCAAATTCTCCCAATACTTCTAATTCTTCTAAAAATCACTTTAACTTTTAACTTTATATTATTGAAGTCACATTCGTCAATAACTTATATCCTTTGCTTTTTAAAATCACATTTACCAGTAACTTCTATCTTTAACTTGTTAAAATCACATATTTCATTTGTAACTTCTAACTTTAGATGGTTAAAATAACATTCATTTGTAACTTCTAACTTTATGTTCTTAAAATCACATTCATCTGTAACCTTTTAACTTTATATTGTTAAAATCACATTCATCTGTAACTTCTAACTTTAGATTGTTAAAATCACATTCGTCTGTAACTTCTAACTTTATACTGTCAAAATCACATTCATCATGTAACTTCTAACTTTAGATTGTTAAAATCACATTCATCATTAACTTGTAACTTTAGATTGTTAAAATCACATTCACCATTAACTTCTAACTTTAAATTGTTAAAATAACATTCATCAGTAACTTATAACTTTAGATTATTAAAATGACATTCCTCAGTAACTTCTAAGTTTAGACTGTTAAAACCACATTCATTTGTTTGTTTGCTTCGGGATTTGAGGCTTAAAGATTGATATGACTGGAAAGGTTTGTGGGAGGAGAGGCAGGGGCAGTCCGAGAGACATGGTGCTGGATGGTGCCCTGGAGGAAGATCATCAGTAGGAGAAGAGGCAGGGGAGCCCGAGAGACATCGTGTTGGATGGTGCCCTGGAGGAAGATCATCAGTGGGAGAAGGGACAGCCCGAGAGACATGGTGCTGTTGGTGCCCTGGAGGAAGATCATCAGTGGGAGAAGAGACAGCCCGAGAGAGATGGTGCTGGATGGGCTGGGATGGTGCCATGGAGGAAGATCATCAGTGAGAGAAGGGACAATCCGAGAGACATGGTGCTGGATGGTGCTCTGGAGGAAGATCATCAGTCAGAAAAGGGACAGCCGGAGAGACAAGGTGCTGGATGGTGTCCTGGAGGAAGATCAACAGGGGGAGAAGGGACATCCCGAGAGACATGGTGCTGGATGGGCTGGGATGGTGCCTTGGAGGAAGATCATCAGTGGGAGAAGGGACAGCCCGAGAGACATGGTGCTGGATGGGATGGGATGGTGCCCTGGAGGAAGATCATCAGTGGGAGAAGGGACAGCCCGAGAGACATGGTGCTTGATGGTGCCCTGGAGGAAGATCATCAGTGGGAGAAGGGACAGCCCGAGAGATATGGTGCTGGATGGTGGCCTGGAGGAAGATCATCAGTGGGAGGAGAGGCAATGGCAGCCCGAGAGACATGGTGCTGGATGATGCCCTGGAGGAAGATCATCAGTGGGAGGAGAGGCAAGGGCAGCCTGAGAGTCATGATGCTGGATGGGCTGAGATGGTGCCGTGGGGGAAGATCATCAGTGGGAGAAGGGACAGCCCGAGAGACATGGTGCTGGATGGTGGCCTGGAGGAAGATCATCAGTGGGAGGAGAAGGCAAGGGCAGCCCGAGAGACATGGTGCTGGATGGGCTGGGATGGTGCCCTGGAGGAAGATCATCAGTGGGAGAGAAGGGACAGCCCGAGAGACATGGTGCTGGATGGTCTGGGATGGTGCCCTGGAGGAAGATCATCAGTGGAGTTGATCCACGACACCAACGGCCGAGGGGACCTCCGTGGTGAAGTGGTTAAGCCGCCTGCCACGGGCTACGAAGGTTGTGGGTTCGATTCCAGACAGCATCATTTGGTCATCCCCCGTGACAATTTTCGCGGAGACTCCAGGGAGTAGTCGCTGGAGCTACGGAGCTCGGGATTTGAGCGACGCTTTCTGCAGGTCGCGTGTGGAAAGAGACCGGCGTAAATGGGATCATCTCGCCTTTATATCTTTGTTTTTAAAGCAAGGACGCAGATCTGTGGAGATGCATGAAAGTCTGCGACAGTTTACATGACACGTGATGATGATGATGTGTGTATTTACATTGTCATCAGTGACGCATACATTTTATAAGATATAAAAAACATACTTGCATATGTTATTATATTGCATATAGTTCTTAAACCAGCACGAGATGTGTACATTTTTAGTTCACAATTCACGAGTTCTCAGTGCGAATTGTTACATTTACAACAAAAAGTTTATTTGGCACATAATGGTACATTTAATAAACACGAATGCGGGAACACAGAAACGTATACAAGCTTGAGATGTGTACAGCTTCTATGTATAGTCTTGAGAAAGTCAGATCTCCTCAGCCATTAGAAGGTTGGATCTGCGTGGCTGAGTAAACACACGCCCGGGTTGAGCATTGATGTCCTGGTGCAAAATTAGCAGTTAAATATACAGCTGGTGGTTGTTGCTCATTGTTTCTGCTTTCTCTCCTCCTTTTCTTCCTCTTCTACTGTTGTTGCTACTACTACTACTAATTATTACTACTGTTGCTGTTGCTGCTTCTGCTGCTTCGTCTTCTTCTTCTCCTTTTTTTTCGATAGTTTTGAGCGTAATTGTGTTGTGTCAGTTTACAACAGAGCCGGATATTTGCGCTTTGCGGTAACCAATACCTATCGCCCTTTTTTTAGCTCTTCACTTTGTTTTGTGTAGTTTTGCGAACTTTTTCCTGCGTCATCGAACGATCACTTGCGGTTGGACATGTGCTGCTATGAGACCAAAAAAAAGCGAAAGCAGTGTGTACGATGAAAGGGGAACATATTCTCATATATTTAGCATTGCGTCTGCTAGCTAAACGCGAATTTATTACACCGAGAAAACGATGTGTCAGGATCTTATTTTGTTCTGTTCACGATTAGTAAGGTAATTTGTCACATAACTCCTTGTAGCATAAAGAAATGTTAAATTTTTTTTGCATTTTTGAGTTCCCCGTTAAATTTTACATAAATGTGCCGAGTTGCAACATCCCCCTATTCGTCCTTCGATAGGAAATTTTTTTTTTTAGCAAACAACAAAGCAGCATAGCCAGATCAGCCATCTTAGAACCCACGACTCCATACCTTCAACCCCACTGGATGAAATGAATGGTTATCATCATTCTTGATGGACAAACAACATTGTATTGAGAATGAATAGACTCCTCTGAATAGCGCATGCACTTCGCAAAATTCTATCTACGGTGATACCCACGCTATAGTAATTAGTATAGTAATACTATTAGTATTAATATGCTATTATATTATTATATTAATATTAACTATTATAGGTGATCCTTTGTTTATTTTATAATTTGAACCCTCAGTTTAATTACTAATTAATATTTCAGCATTTTACATGACTGAAAATAATTTTGAAAGCCAGTTTTCAGACCCGTCTGTAAACTTGTAAGGTGTTACAGTTAAGTAAGGAGTACTTTTTTCTAAGCTGCGCTGCAGCACTTATTTAAATTTAAATACAGTACTGTAAAATAAGTTATATGTTTTAAATAAGTTAGTATTTAATTATTAGTTGCTGACAATTAGATACAGAACAGTATGCTGTAATTGTAGAGCAGAAGTAGAAATAGAAATCAATTTTTAGTGAACAGTTAATTATTTAATATTTTTATTTTTTTATTATTTAATATCTTAATAATTAATTAACTGCTGCTTAATTTGTGCAACAGTCACAAACTTAGTTACTTACATTAATGTTTATAATATTTAATCAACAAAAGAAAGCTGTCGCAATGCAGTTAGTACATTAAGACAATATGATACATTTTCATGAATTGTTCTTTCACTAATGACGAACATTTCACATGACATTTAATTAATATAATAAATATGCAGCTATTTTTAACTAGCAATTAGGTCACAGCACATCATAAGAAAAAGTCTTATAAGTCAAGTGCATCTTTGTCAGAGACTCTGAGACTCTTGTGCTTTGTACGATGCTTTCGCAGGCCGCTGTGTGGAAAGAAACTGAGCAAACCTGGTGCAATGAAGTTGATCCTCTCATTCCTCTCGACATTCTATCGAAAGAGGAATATTACCTTTACTTTCCTGTTACCAAATCATAAGTAGAAACCCCAAAATTTTTATGCAAATACTAAT